>JASTWP010002406.1:0-43202 GCA_030770255.1 Temnothorax ravouxi
AAAGCGTAGTTTCGAGAGGAAAAACAGAAATTGACAATGATGCGTATTACGCTATTGTACACATATATTGATACAGATATGTCTGTACAGGTGGTATCCAAGACCATCTGTCGTTCATCGTCATTGGAGAACTTGTCGATTACGAAAAGTAGGGGTTCGGAGACCTAAATAAATAGACAATGATATCTAAGGCCGACGGTTGCCAAAGTTCGATCGTACGACAGACAGTACTCGACGTAATCGATGGTTGGAGAGTTGGCCGGTTGTTGGCCACGGATAATCCTTTGATAGAAGGGACGATTCTGGAGGCTGATGCACCCATGTATTGTACGCGGCCAAAGAAATCCTTATTTATCGCGAACGTGAGCACTTCGAAGTGGACGCGAACTCGCTGGCGTATATCTTTCAGAAGCAGGAAGTGTATCGCGACAATATTTTTAAGGCCTTATCTCACACGTACTGATACGATCATCTATCATCTACGGAACGAAGACCCGCGATAATCTGCGTGTCGCGGACGATAAACAGATAAACATAGCGGCGACTTAAAATAGAAATATTACACAAGTACATAAGAGTTTCTTTTAAAATAATGATTAAAAACTGTTGTGTAGTTTTAAGTGTATGCCTTGTCTATATTTATAAAAGCGGAGAATAGTAACTCTTTCTCACGGAGATATAAATAAAGATCTAGATGAACCGCGGTTACGTAATGCATCAACGAACAAAGTCACAACTATAATACGCTCAGTCGCGTAACTTTCTTTTAAAGGGCAAAAAATACAAAAGACTTTGTGCCCTCTTTTAATCTCAAGAAAAGTATTGATTTTCAAAGTCCGAGTGCGTTGTCAGTAAAAGGATTCAAGCGGTCGGGAGCGTGACGCCAGAGTCGTCTGGCGTCTTAATTGTATTAATAAATGGTTCAGACGAAGTCGTTTGATACCGTTGGGCCGGAGTCAACTCGGGCATTATCTTCATCACGTCTCGCACGAGATCCCTTTGGAGGAGCAGCTATTGCGAGTTCGTCCGGTTTCACCAACGATTTTTTCTCCGACCGACATTCTGCCGAGAATAGCAGCGGGCATCGTACGACGACACGACGGCACTTCTCAGTTCGGTTGATGACGCAAGTAACAACGTGCACCACATCGATGTTTTAACGTCGTCGTGTCTTTCAGTCGCGCGTCCTTCCTCGCGAATTTATACTAATAAACGGTCCAAGTTATTTTTAAGTTAATAAATATCCAATAAATTTTTAAAAAATATCGATCAAAAATGTCAAAAAAGCGTTTTAAAATCGAGTAATAATTGGTTCATGGATTCGCATAAAGGTGGAACATATAAAATTTACAATTATTATTACAATTTAGACATTAGATCATCGAAAATGTTCGAGTTATTTTTATTGTTAGATATTTGTGATGCGTCGTGTAATAAATGTAAATTTATTCTGTGAGTAAGTAAGAAGAACATAGTCAAATATGTAAATTTTGCAAGCTAATCAAAGTGCAATTAAGAGAATTACGTCAAGGACTGTCCGCGAGACACTTTGGTCTCATTTCAGTCATGTACAAAAGAGAGAAGTGGATCATCGATTTGAGATTGGAATCTCAAAATCGAGGTCGACTTTGACTGATACCTCTGCTAGCAGTTGATATAGTTTATGCTGCGTGCATTGATCACCTAATGCACGACGATGGATATTTACAACTGGGACGCTATCCGCGAATTCGGTTGAATATTTATTATATCTGCGATCGGAGATTATTATTGCAGGTACAGTAAAATATACGATAAGAATAGTGGAAAGACTTAAAAAACGTCTCTGGCTATAAGGTAACTAGTAGAAAATTGGAAAATTTTGCGATCGCACACACAATTATTTTGCGGTAAGTTAATTGATTGATTAAGCGAATAACGCGATACACAGGTATGTGTAACAGGTGTTCCTTTATGGGACATGGATCGTTTGGATTCTAGAGAACGCGGAGAAAGCGGCCGTACGCTAACAACGAGGCAAGCAGATGTATTATTTTAGCGCGCTGCATCTAATCGGCGATGGGTTTGCGCGAGGCGAGTTAAAATTATGGTCCCGATAAGTGGAATAAGCGTGCACATGCAGGAGCCTGTACCAGCCTAGCAGGGAAGCTCGATCTGTAGCAGTTAGCAGCGAAGTGTAACAGCGCGCAATTTTGACTGCGAGGGCGCGTCATTCGTCGCGCGTTATAACTCATTAACTTTAATGATCCGCACGATTTGTTCCCTCTTAGCATCGTTTCACTTCCAAGGCCTGGCATTTGGGCCGCGAAAGCATACGATGGAAAACATACGGAGGACATGCTACGCATTGTCAACGCACCACCTGTCGCGACAACGAGCGCCTGATTGATCTATACGCTTAATCGATATGAAAGCGAATCCACCGACGTCGGGAGACACACGTCAAATTCTTCAGCTTCGTTACGTCGGCAAATAATTAACTTCCTACTCTGTACTGGCAATAAAGAGAGAAATAAAAGAAGTAGAATTGTATGTAGCGTATTATTAATCTGAAGTATACGTCTGCCAGAGAGAGAGAGAGAGGAGAGGAGCAAAGAAGTAAAAACAACTGTAGATAAAACGTTTCAAGGAAGACGAGTCTTTATACTTTATAATTTCAGTTTTATTAAAATCGTGAGCATGAAGATCCTTTTTGCAGCGATATATTTCTGAAATCGAACGCGGTATGTAGGTCAAGGTTTCTTCTATTACGTCTTCTTTCTACAAAGTGTAACGTGAAAGGTTCCGATAAATAAAAAATCAACGCCCATCAAATTTTCTTGCGAAAGGAACGGACTTTTATTTTATTTCGGACAGCGAATTCCCATATTCCTAACAGAACTTTATTCTCACGGCTGATAAATCGCTAAAGTAGTCGGAGACTTTTAAGTGTGCAGACATATCGGGCAAACAGATAAATCTTGTCAGAGTCATCCTTTCTTTCTCTGTCATCCGACACTATATTCTTAAGGCAGGAAAACGTCGCTCCGAATAACTGTGCGATTATGACCTTAAGCGCAACGGAAGCCGGACCTATATTTCTCCAAAAAATGTCACCTTTCCTTATTATATATACATATGTACAGAAATGGTCTAATTTTGGTTGTTGTCCTTTTAATTTCCTTCGTTATTGTTAACACCATATAGCTCACACAGTGCAACATAAAAAATTAGAAATCAATTAATCGCGATATTGAAAACACAATTTTCATTATTGGATTTTGTTTCTGAACGTAAATGCTAATCACATCATCAATTGCAAGGTTTACATTCAATCAAATTTTGACTTAAAAATCATATTTTCAATCAAAATCAATATCCAGTCATATTTTTGTATTGTTATAATAAAATGAAAATTTTATAGTATTATTTTACTTGTTTTTTTTTCTGTGTTTTAACCCTCTGCATGATTTTATAAAAAGTGGGCAATATTCCGGTCTCTTCCCATAATTAGCTTTTTATGTCAGATAACACGGTCGCCATTAAAGACCTGTCAGCGTACGTACGACCGGGTTATGGACAAGAAGACTAACGGTAAGAAAAAGAGAGATGACCCGGCAGAAAAAGAAAGTGCAAGAGCCATTTCTCTTGTGCGGGGACGTCACCGCGGATACGTGCAGATTTCTCGACGAAAGCAAGAGAGTGCACCTACTCTAAAGTGTAACGCGCGACGTCGGTGGAAACTTAATCTGTAATCGAACCGATCATCGTCGATGCTTACCACGAATACGAGGGAACTCGGTGAGTTGATAGCTATTTTAGATCACTCAATAAAATCTAAATTGGCGCACTGAAAACCTGCAATTTTTAGGGGCCTTTAAAAGTCCAAGTCAAACGCTTCTTTATTATATCATATATTGAATATATTAGAAACCAAAATCTTTTATAAATAAATATTTATACTTTGGGTAAAGAAGATTAGATGTGCATATTCTATTAAATATATCAATACTGTCTAAATTATATTTTTAAAGTTGAAAAATTCATATTCAGTAAATTAGTTTCGTTATTCATTTAAATTCACCTGACTTTCTTCGATTTCCATACAAGCATTTCTTCACGATTACGCGATACGCGAGATGCGAGTACTTTTATCTTACTTCAATTTATTTTATTATTAAGCCAGCTTCATACTTCCAGCTATTTTTATTAAAAAACCTGATTTGAAAAGTAGTTTGCCTGAAAATCGATTTCTATCAGCAATAAAAGTATTCATAAAAAAAGATTGGCCCGTTAGAGAAAGCTCGCGGTATACTTAAATTACTTAAATTTCCAGTCGATTTAATCCAAATCGACGACTTAACACACATTCGCGGCTGTGGCGCGCGTTAATTATTCCTAGCAGACCTATTCTGGCTGATTGCACGATTTACATTGATTGAGATAACCACACAATGTAAAATGTATGAGTGAAGTTTCTAATCCGTCGAAGCGAAAATTTTTTTATTTTTCAGATATAATTTTATCGTTCTTCTTAGACATTTGGTTCAATTGTTCACGATACATTATATAAACGTATATATATATATATATATATATATATATATATATATATATATATATATATATATATGATCAATTCCTTTAAAACTATTTCACGAAAAAATTTTAAAACTAACGTGGATACCCGTTTATATATGTATAAATCAATGAGAGACAATGTTGGAAAAGACATGAGTTTCTCGACATGTAATCTCGAAAACAACGTTATCCTGTTCCAGTGATAAGATTAGGAGAAGAAGCTGCGAGAGAAAAAGAGAAAAACTGTGAGTTTGGCGAATCTTTTTCCGTGCACCTGCAGAGAAATCATTCGTGGACGAAAGTTTCGCGACTTAAAGCGGGTTGCGCGACGAGTTCGCTTTCGAGAGAGTTTACGGTAAAAATCGGGCGGAGATATGCGCGATGCGTGCATATATCGCGTGGCCGCTTCGTCATTATGCATGCGACGTTCATCAATATCTTCTGTCAGCGTTAACAGTCATTCAATGGATTCAGACGCGTATAGCCATGCCGCGCATTCTGACTTCGACGGCGAAACGCGTGATTATCGGATCGGAGGCGCCATGCGCGTGCATGAGGAATCGTCTCGGTTTTCGAGCGATTTAAATACAAATGTCTAAAGATATTTTAATGAAAGGAAATATCAATTTGCAAGCGATACTTTCCCATATCGGACTGTTGACGCTTCATGTGTAATCTGTATTAGATAACTTGGCGATAAACAGAGTGAAAACGTGATTTCCACTTTCTTGCCGAACATGCTTTCTCCAATAGATCTTTGATATGCAGATATGTGCTTTTTTGAGAAGGATTTATTTCAATATGTATTATAATAAATTTGATATTTATTTCATAAATAAATATATATGCCACAAATAAAAGAATGTTATATAATTTTGAACAAGAGAAAGTAATATATCAAAATTGTATGTTCAAGACACTTTGTCTATTGTCATCGATAATACAGATCTCAATTGGATCGTCGTCGTCATCCAAGAGGAGTTCTCCAAGAGCTAAAGTTTCTATTTTTATACAGTCATGCAGGAAGGTATACGTTGAATTTTTTTTTCTTTTGACAAAGACTCGAGAAGGTAGGAACGCGGATATCTGCTGAGGACGTTGCCCGATAGAAAAGCGCATAAGAGATATCAGAAATAGATCATCTGGTCATGTGTACTCGAACGTCACAGACGTGATCAGAAAATCGATTGAACCCGTGCGCGGTTGGTATTTATAGGAAGTGAGTTCCTCACTCCGCGTTCTACTTGCTGAAGCACTTGATCGCTGTCTTCCTGTGTTACTGGGAGGACAGTAACAGAAACAGAATGTTAACAACATTCGGAAATACCTCCGTCTTTTTATTGATCCGCGTATGTGACGCTGTTACTAAGAATAACATAACTATAACATTTGACGTGATCGCCTCTTTCACGTGCTAAGTCGCCATGTCGAAAATCACGCGGGAGTGATTCTCTCGATAACAGGGTTTCTGACGAAATACTTTATTTTTCCTTGGTTGAAATTTATTGATCCATTTATTAAATAAGAAACACTCTGACTCAAAAATTGAATGACGCAATTATTGATGACCCTCGAGAAGTTATTGCTAATGAAAAGCAGTCGAATATAAAGTAGCTGTCACGAAATTTAAGAAAAAGTATATAAGGTACAAATGTGGAAAATAAATGTTGACCATGCATGTATACTGCGCATGTACAATCACTTTAAGCTATATTAGCGAGTTACTCGTAACAGTATACCCATAATAAGGTAGTTCATTACAACATCAATGACGCTATACATATTTATCGCTTATCTAATCTTGATGAAAAAAATTCATGCATAATGCGGACGAAACTGGATTTCTCTCTCTCGTCCGTTCTTTTTTATACGTTCGCATATAAATGTGGACACCATGTGTTTTCAATTTTGTGCCTATTTTACTCCGCAAGTACCGTATACTCTGTAACGACTATAAATCTTTTGTCAAATTTGTAGTCCACTTTTCAATAACGGGAATCTCAATAAATCTACTTAATACTCAACGTTAAACACAGCTGTAATTAACTGCAATGTAAAAAAAAAGACATAATTTTGTACCACTCAAAACAAGGATTACTTAGTTTTGCTGAGAAAAAATTGCTACAAAATTTATAGTTGACAGAGCATAACAGTTGAGGCATCAAATACATATACCCAAGTTTAATTCTGCCGACTCAACTTTAGTTCTGTGAAGTTCTGTAGAAAGATATATTTTCTTATTATAAACAAGAAAACTAGAATGAAAGGAATTAAATGGAGTGGGCCTCTTTCCGTGGGTGGTTGATTGTTACGTATTCACCTGCTACCTTGTGCCCTACAAAAGTCTAAAGCGACGCTTGATATCGATTTCTCTCCCAAGGTTGTCCCTTGAAATATCTCCTTGAGAAAGGAGCGTTCGCTAACGTCTCGATAAGAGAACGCATTCCTTGACCGCGTCGGATTTTACTCATTGAGTTACCTGACAAGAAATTTGTATATCACGTAATATTATTCGCGATAAAATTTTAACTATTTTAGTGCTATAGAATTATCTAGACACTGAATCGAGATTGTTAAATTTTCTTTTTTTAATACATTGTATACATTTTTCATAATTAGATTGTTTGGTGTGTGAGATATCAAAATGTCAAGATTAAATAAAAATCTCTTTAAATTCATTAAATTAATATTAAATCTAAATCTAAAAAAATGACAAAATAAATAATATTGAATACTGTCATTCTAAAAATCTGACAAAAGTCTTTTCACTATTCGTCACAATTGCTTGGACCTGACCCTACGCGAAGGTCGGCCAGTACATTTTAGTCCTTTCCATGGTCGTTGCCCGAACACGAGTAGTCTCATTTCCTCGGTGTTTTTCAGTTCCGAATATTAGTGAAAGTCATGTTCCCGAGACATAAGTACTTTTAGGGCGTGATATCGACCGTCGAAAATTACTGTAGCGCCACCAAAGAATACACTTCGTATATATACTGATAATAATGAACATGTATCTACGTAATATGGTTACAAACTAGGTCGTTTAAATCACGATAACATTATGCCGCCGCGCGAAACTACAGATGACGCAAAGGTCGATCGTATACGTACTTGAGCAAGAAAGGACCAAAGCCGAGATAAAAAAAAGAAAGAGGGAGAGAGAAGAAAAATAAGAAATCGAATTTTCTATAAAACGTCAAAAGCAGAAAGAAATTTTCCTACGGTACAGCTTTCGTAATATATAAATGCTATCAAGAAGAGGATGCGGGGTCTTTATTAAACGACCTGATGCACGGTACATTGCTCAACGAGAGAAGAACTGGACGCGGTAAAAAGTAATTGACGAATGTAGGTCGCCGAGAAGAAACGATGATGTTATGTATATATATGTATATGTCCGCAAAATGCGCGGTCAACTTGATCTTATATAGAGCGCTTTGGAGGTGTCTCGAACTACAGATACGCCGCGCACGACATTCCTCGAGTCGTCATTCCAATACGTCAATTATCGTCACGAGAAGAAAACGCGGTTAAATACATTTCCTAAGGGAAAAAATTGTAATTATCCGTGAAAAGGTGTCTTTACGGAGAAATTACAGCAACTCGCGTCGCAGCTCCGTTTGTTCGATACAAAAAGACGTGAAAAAAATTACGATTTCCCCTTGTCAAGTTGTATTTTCCATTCTATTCAAGCTAATTGAAAATCGCGCACGTTAGCAGGGATATATTTTTCGAGATCTTCCTCTTCAGACTTTCAACATAAAGACATTCTCGCGCGTCAACGTCACTCGATCTCGTCCTTTGTCGAGTCATTGACTCATCGGTCAATCCGAGAAGATGAACGAACGGAACGTTCGCTCGAGGAAGGTCACGCACGGAAATGGAGCATCTATTAATTTACGTTTTGCGGAGAGGACGACGAGGAAACGTGACTAGCCAAGCTCCGAGGATTGGGGACAAGTTCAATGGGAGCGCCTAAGTGAATCGTACATAGGAAAAGCGCCGAGGGCGCTCAAAGGTCAGAGGTGAACGAGAGAACCCGTTAAGCTAAACCCGAAAGCCTTATCCCCGTGAAGTCTTCCTAGTTGTTGCTTTGTGGTGAAGATCGTTCAAGAATAATTTTATCCTTGTTACATCGAACAATTCACTTTTTCTTGCTATGCCAAAAGAACGGTTGAATCTATCTAAAAGAAACCTGCGTGAAAGAAACCGCTTCTTTATCGGTAAAATGATGAGAGCCAAGCGTCAGGCAACAGCGGAAGTAAATTTTCTCTTACCAATAACGGTATCGCTAATATCTAGACATAGAATTAAAAAGTCAAACTTTCTTGAAAGATTTAGTTGAAAGAGCATTTCTGTCTACCCAGAGTAGTAATAATAATCGTTACAAAAATATTGGAAAAGTATTTCATGCGCGGCGAAATTACACGTTAATAATAATGTGTGTGTATACGTTAGAAATTTATTTTACCGGAAATATATTGCGGTATTTATTTTATCGTGAATCTTCTTCCGAATCTTATCGATTTGTTTGACGTGGCTTCTTTTCTCGGCAACGAATCTGATAAAAATATGATTTACTTGTCATTAAAGAGATTTATGCAGCAGTAAGTAGACACTCGTATAAAAGACCGCAAATTGAGATCCTTTTACGGAACCAATGCTCACTTCGATCGAGCGTCTTTTTCCTTACGGTACTCTTCTCTCCTTCTAACCGCGGGACATGCTCCCATTCATTTCAGACCCCGTGCTTCGTTGCACTCGATGGATCTTCCATCTACTTTTGCATACAGTTACATATTACTTGATTCCCTTCAGGATTTCCGCCTCGAAATTTGATGAAAATTAAGTAATTATATTGCTATATTGCTATATTATTTTATCGTCTATATGGTCAATAAATAAAGTGGTCTTTATTGATAAGATTCAGTAAAAGTGCCGACAGATAACTAAGTACGTTGTTAATGTACAACAAGATCAATTGTCGTTAATTATTTTTACATTTGTAGTGTCTATCATTTATTGGAGTTAAATGTAACATGGTTATCAAAACTTAATTGGGGCGTCCGTCGAGCGCGAACTTCCAACTTGCAAAGCTAACGAGAAATTCCATTACTGTTGAAGAGAAGAACATTCTCTGCAACCATAAGAGAGTAAATCTCGAGAGATTGAATTAAAATTGCAAGCGATGTCTGTCAAGCCGGAGACATCGAATACCGCATGTGTAAGTACATGTTTTTAAAGGAAATATAGATATATTTTTGGAGAAAAAATACTTAATCTTTTTTTAAGTTTAAATTTTCATGTAGATAATTATTCAATTTTTGATTGTATGCTTGGAAAATAAATAAAAATTAAATAAAAAGATTAAAGAAAAGCGAAAAATTCGAACAGAAAACGTTAGAAATAATTTTATCCGTGATTATAGCAATTGGAGAGCCGCGGGGAGAAATGCACTTTATCGTCGTATTTCCATCGATCTTATCGACGATATCTGAAGGCAGAAAAACTGGCTTCGACCCCACGACACTTTATTCGTGTATCGTGAAACAGCCCGGTGCGGCACGCAAAAGCGGAAATGACGACTAACGCTTTATGCGTCACGTCCGAAGGTTGCAATGTAAAAGTGTGAGCCAAGGAATCCTTTCACTCGGCCTGCACGATGTAACTTCTTATGTTCGTTACGACGGTGGTTTCGTGCTAACACGTGCCGCGGTTTCATCCGCGATACCTAGAATAGAATCTTTTCGCGTGCATTTCTCCCAGACAATTCCGATTCATACCTCAAGTCAAACTTCTTTGACGTTTGTTTCGCGCGGTACGTATCGATGACCATTGAACGCGGGCAAATACTTTCGAGATTAAATGATTCGCTGTTATCATCTCGGGTTTATCGCAGTTTATCGTACGTCTCAAATATGTTATTCCAAATAATTTCATTTGATATCGGTTCGCACCTTATTTAGGTGTAAATGATAAGAGGGCAATCGAGGTTCGAGGTATTGTGGACCGTGTGAAATAATATAAACGTCTTAAATAATATAAAAATAGAAATTTTTTTGCATCATAATTGTTGTGACAAAACATAATCTTATAATTTTTAAATTTAATATTTCACGATCAATATACAATGTTCATTGGTTTAAAGTTGAATACAATAAGAAATAATAACAAGTATTCTGACAGTTTTTTTTATTCCAGCTGCAATCTGCAGCAGTACGCAAGTCTAGAAAATTAATTAGCCTTCTTGAAAATATATGCTACAATAGGATTGCCCGCGCGTTAAAATATCATGTTTATGGTGCACGACAGTTTAATATGCGATTAGCTTGCAATAATGTTTCACGGACTTTCTACTCGCATATTGCGGCAGAGCATCTCTATAGGACGTGTATAATTAGACGAACAATAATAATAGCAGGAACCTTTATATTATTAGGGCGTACGTTATGGAAGATTATGAAATACCTACTCTGTTACGTGAGCAAAGACGAGCGGGATGATTTCAGTGTTAAACAATTTAAGTAATTAATTAATAACGGTGTTGCATTAATGCGACTCTTATAACATGATTTGCGTATGTAATAATTATTTCACGAGTGTCTTGTCACGCGTTAAGGCAGCCACACGCTTCAAAGAGAGAGTGTAATAAATAATTAGCAGAAGCGACCGGTATAGAGAAAATCGAATAGCTATCGCTAGCCGTTCCATTCCATTCGAATAACCCACTTTCGACCATCGGTTGCAGACCTCAGGGCATGCACACGGGATCTCCTGAACGTTGTGTCATTCTTGGGTCTCTGGCTACCGCGTTTTACACGCGTTTTACGCGATATCTCCCGTATAAGATTATTATATAACAGTTACGCAGAAGTAAGAAGTTACTTCACTGCAAATGGTAAATATTCTATAGGGTACTCCGCGTGAAGAAGAAGACAATACTTTGCGCGTCAATGTAAAAAAAATCATTTTTTTATGATATTTGTGAGATTTCTTGAGAATTATTTTAAACGCGTTTATATGCGTCTACACGTTGCGGAGCATCGGCCCACTCGTTGTTGTAAATGGGAGCACATTAGCAATATCATTGCGTTCCAATTTATCAAAGCGCCGCGATCGAGTGCCCTGTAAGTTATTAAACGAGGACGTGACCGGGACGCGAATGGTGGGCTGATGATTCGCGCGTGGGTGCGAGTCCCTCCACTTTGCACATCAATGACCGAGGAGAACGATAACGGCGCGGAGTTGGGACGAGCGAGGAGAGCGGAATCAGGGAACGGGGTGATGCCGAGGCATCGGAAAATTGCGGCACCGTTGGAGGCGGCAGTTAACCGGTGACGGTCACTCACTGGAGGCTGCATACATGTAGCCTCGTTACAGACTACTACACATCGTCTACCACCTGCAAACCGCTCGATTTATTTGAATTGGCGAGCAATCCGCCCCGAAAATCACGTCCGGTGCACTGTAAATCCAAGCTCTTCTTACACATTTTTTTAAAATCACGTTATTTAACACGATTGAACGTATTAATTTTTAATTTAACACGATTAAACGTTTTACATGACGTAATTTAACACATAAAGAAATACATAAAAAGAGCCTCTGTCTGATGTGTCATTTTTAGACGTTTATGCGTGTAAAAATAACACACTTGGATTTGCAGTAAACCATCCAGCGAAAGACCTCGAAATTACAGTTAGATCTTTGTAATGTTGTATTTTATTACAACTTCGTGTTACGCCATTGTTCCTTCATCTCCCGAATTTGCGAGACTTGAAGAGCCCCGGCGCTCGATATATACACCCTCGACGTTATTATACACAAATTATCTGGGTTATCGGACTCGTTACCGCGCTACCGCTATCTCTGGCGTCGTTATACACGGTCTTATCTGATTACGAAGCGACACGCGGATAATTCGCGCTCAGGGAAAGGCAGGCGCGACGCGTCGGCGATAAATCTTCATCGATGTCGTTGCGTAACACCACCGGTGGTCTGTCTTGCTGACGAAAGGAAAAATGGGTTACCGGTAATTGTGTACATTGCAGTACGTGGGAAGGAAGTTCGTGTGCGGTATTGCTACGTGGCGCACGATTGGAATACGGTTATTTCATCGATGCGCGGCCATCTCGAGGCTTATAGAGAAGCGCTCGATCGGCGACACCGGCGGCCAATAAGAACAGCCTTCGTAAAGGCGTTAATCGGCAAAATGTGTTTCCGCGTTCCTTACAGCAGCGTCGCGGTCGCGTCCCATTATGGAGGTTTCATTAAGCGCGCATTTATCGTCCCGAGAACGAGCGGGCGATACTCCACTTTTCTCGCAGGCGATACGGTGCCCGGAGGATATTGGCAATCTCCAGCATCGGAATGATTTCTTAATCTCTCACGTCGCCAGGAAATAATTATTTGCTCGCGCACGTAAGTTGCGTCACAATTTATCACCGCTTCCTGCTCTCGAATGATTGAAACCGCATTAGAGTGATATTACTTTTCCTAACTTCTGCCGCGTTAAAACGATCTCTATATATAATGATCCTCAGATTGATCGTGTGGTCAAGTATGCCTTCATTAGAACGTTAAGCGCACGGTGAGAACACGGAGTACCGTGACGTACGTATTTGGCTACGCCAAATTAAATTATAACTCGATGAACGACGGCGCGGACGAATGTTATCCAGCGATGACCGAGGTGATTTACGAGCAAATTCTTCCGCGCGATTTCACTTTACGATATCGTGTGTCACGTATATGCGGATTCGATAAGCGGAGTTGTATACGTTGCGATTTTTCGGCGCATCGTCGATCATCGAGATGAAAATGGCAAACAAATCTTGTTCCCGCGCGATCGAGGAATAACAAGCTTGAAATACAATGAGCAGCGGATGTCAGCTTTTGAACATCGAAATTCCATTTGCTGACAAAGCCTTCGAACAAAGGCAACGAGATACGTTTACATTAAAACTTAACAAATCGAATCTGCCTCGTGTTTTCCTCCATAATTTTCGATACTTGGATACTTCGGTGATTAAGCCTCGAATTACGCAAAGTTTTGTTAAAATACAAGTTAGAGTAAGTTTCCGTTATCTCTCTACTTCATCCTTCATTCTTAATGCGAAATATTCTTCTCCGCTCGTTCGCTCATGAAACCGAAGATTAATGATTACGCACTTATAATCGAGTTCGAGGTTTTTGCCTCGGAAACAAGACGGATGGGAAGAAAGAAAGAAACCCGGGGGCCGCACACGCGCAGAAGTTATCTAAGCACGCGGATTACGCGTAAAGGAGACGGATTACGTGGTTTACAGGTAGAAACGACGTTGTTTATACCCCGACAGCCGGTCATTCCATTCACTGCCGCCGCTCCACATAACGTCCCCACGCAAACGTCTTTTTCGTGATTTAATGCGCGTTGCGGCAACGTGGGCAGGTGCAACGAGACAGAGGGAAAGAGAAAGAGAGAGAGAGATGCACGACCGCACCGCGCGTCGAGAAATACCGCGGCGTGGTTTCTCGGCGTCGTCAGTCAACGGAATTCACAATCGCCCGGTGATTTTTCTCTCGTTCGCCATGCTTTCGAGCCGCCCCGTCGCCGCCGCCTTCGACCGGCGCGCGCTCGCGCGTTACTCTTCATTCCCGTTACGGTATTTACAGGAAGTGCCGTCCGTCGCGGAATGCACGCATCACTGGAAAGCTTTGTGGCGTCCCACCTCCCATCCGGCGCGACCCGCTCGTACCCGTGCATTCGTAATGGCGAAAGTTATCTCCTCCACAGGTGGATCTCGACAGAGACGATCGAGACGATATAAAACGAAGCTTCTCGGCTTGAGAGAGGAAGATACGGGAGAGAGCGGGAATGGCAACTCTTAAAGGGAATTAAACTCTTTGAAAGAGTTACGTCGGAGTCGGAATTGAAATGCGTGCCGCGCATCTCGTCGTTAAACACGATGGTTTATTACGAGACCGACATTCTCGTGAGCTATTTCGCAAAATTTTCAAGAGTTTATTTTGTTCGATTTCGGTCGAGCTATTTCAAATCGCAGCGCATGTATGTACCACGCTTCCACGTATCCTCGACGTTGTGATAACGCGGCTTGTTGACACAACGTTTGCGAGAAGTTGCGTCAATTTGCAAGAGAGCTGTTATCGTACCTCGCAATTTCGAATTAGAATTAAAAGAGGATTTAGTTTTCTTTTCGCTGGACGATAAACGGCGTTCGTTTATTCATTCAACAATCGCCACCCTTGGCCTTAGCCTTCCAGTCAATTCACTGGCGATATCCACTATACACCTCACGGGGCATCATGCAATTACGTGAGGCGTCAGTGATTACAGAGCTTGGCGTCGTTCAGCCAATAAAACAACGTCACAACGTCGCGCCGCGCCGCCGCGACCTTTTTAACGGATGCGTTTACGGCGCGCGGTTGTTCTATACTATATACGTTCGGTATGCTAACGCCGGGAGTTTTTTAGCTCGAAACTCCTCTTTGATTATAGGAAAATCACAACGTTTCCTGAGTAATGATTCCACAACGGCGTTTCAACGGTATAAAATCCGCTGTGACGTATAACGAAAGCAGCCGGGAATTATTTATGCAGGTTATTACGATATATCGCGATGCGTGCGCGATCTGCAATTTCATTATCAGCCCGTTTGATAAGATCGTTTACGAATGATTTGTCGTGCGCCTCTCGATAAATACTGATATAAAGCGTTTTTATTATGTCACGTGTTCAATTTCGGGTTTCGGTCTTATAACAAACGTTTTACGAGTCCTTTCTCGCCTCCGCGGCGTTCGCGCAATAAAGCAATCGATTTCAGTCATCTGGTCGCCGGGGTTCTAAATTCCAGAAGATATATCGCAAAGTAAACATCATCCGGTTTCAGATTAGATTCCGTTTCTCCGTTTGCCGTTTGATAAAAAAAAAATTGGACGAAAACAACTAGCGGAGCCTTGATTCGAGTAATCGTCCGATAATGTGGAATAATATGTTCAAACAGAATCTCTCCCTGGGTGCTTCTTCAGTTTTGAACGTTACGTTTCTCGATCGGCGAATCTCAAACAAAGCACCCGCCTAAAATATATTTTCATCTTATCGCACCTTCTTTTTATGAACCTTATTAACTCATGTCATTATTATCCACTTTTACACAGCGCTTTTCGTCTCGAAACATTATGTATGTACGTTTGCTTTAACTCATACGTAAATACTTCGTATTTTTATATTTTCGAAGGCTCGACAGAAAAAAAGACTATAATAAACATTTTAAAAAAAACTCTAAACTCTCCAAACACTAGAACTCTAAGAAAAGTCTGTCTTTAAGGCTGCCCCCCTACGGGGGGGTTCGTCGTTAAAATATTCGGACATGCCAACGCGAGATCCTCGGGCAAGGCACGCGCGGCGCTTAGACGTGTCGCCCATGGCGGAAGCGAATCTCTCCTCACGCTCGCACACACGTGGGGCTCACACGCTGGATGCTGGCGAGGAATGCGATATTCGCGGGCGGACGGGCAGGGGGGGAGGCGAGGGAACGCGCGACGGGTGAGAGTATGGAAAACCTGGAGGTCTGCCAATTTGCGCGACGTCCGAACGACAGTGCAGCGCGCGGGGAGGACTTTGCCCTTTCGGGGTTCCCTGACTTCACGTCCGTTCGGCGTGCCCCATCAGCAGCGACAAGCTGCATCGTCGAGTCCCCGAGGAATACAAATCGCATTAATCGCGGGGCGCGCTGGGAAAACACGGAGCGGGAAACGAATTAAGAATCTCGGGGATGACAACTGGAGGTTTGGCGCGGAACCCCTCGGGATATTCTCGTGGAAAATTTAAGAATAATAATATCTCCGACAACAAAATTATTCTTCCCGACGCCGCCCCCGTAATCAGGGATCTCTTATACGAAAACTTCGAGATCCATATTCATATATCTCGCATTTAGCGCCGCGTGTCTGTATCGCACGCGCAGATCGCGCGGCAACGTTATCTGCATGCGTCTGAGAATCGAACAGCCGCAATTAAACGTTAAAATGCACGGACGCGAGTAGGGGGAGGCCTAAATTTTCTTGCCTCGCGGTGCAGACCGCCGTCGTGCCCGGCGATCAACTCTCGCGATTAACGCGAGCGAAATTGGCGCGGAGAGCGAGACCGCGTATTGCGGAGTCGTAATTAACGAGCGCGATAAATTAGCATGATCGATAAATATCGCACGGCATTTAATACATATTTATATGCATTGTACATATTTTTTATATCGCATCATCTCCCTAGAAGAGTACCTGCTGTCGACTTAAAATACACAATTTGAAAAAGTTTCGATTTTGAGTTAACTCCATATAAAAGATGCCTGAAATGTTATCTACGTACTATATATGGTGAAATCCGTCGCATGGAGCAGAAAGGTCGTTATTCTTTTAAACCGGTTATGCCGCGGTCGCCGGACGAATTGTGTCATAAGTGAATTGACAAGTGAATTACACTAGACCTCTGCAAGAAACAATACAAGTTTTATTGTAACAAAGCATCGTAATAGCGTTATAGTTATCTCACAATTCAAATTGAATTAAACTTGTTTTTCCTTTCTCCCGAAAAATGTGAATTTTTTAATTGTGACAGCATTCTTTTGGAGGCGATAAATTTACACAAAAAATGTATTGTATAATAAAAAAAAATATTTATATATATCGCACCGTCGGCACCGTGGATTCTCGGAGTACAAATCGCGGACGGATCGCAGAAAACAACGCGGATCTCTTCGATTCAATATTGGGTCCAGGGATCGAACGGCGCGGCGGCGGCGGGGCCGGCCGCGAAACTATTGACCTTCTCCGCGGCGTTTTCCGCATTCCGCGTCGCATTCTCAGGGTCAGGTAATCGCGGAGCGCCGCGACAAAACTTCCACCACCGAGGGACGTGCCTTTAAAAGAAGAAAACGAGGGAAGGAGGTACCTCGTCGCGCGACTCGACCTGGTGCGCGCTTCCGACCGCGATCCTTCGCGACGACGAAATCCAAAACCGCGATCGCGATATCATCTCGGCGCATCGAGGACAGACGAACGCAACATCGCAATGTCGACGGTCGAGTAGAAAGGCTGACCGGTAACTGACCCCTAAATCACACTGCTCGAGAGTCTCAAGACAGTCGCGTTCTCGAGTCCTTGAAAGCGTCGCAAAAAGGAACGAGACGGGGAGACGCTAGACAACAGAATATAATTACGATAGCGGCTAATTGCCGTTTGTAGAACACGATGTCGTGAGTCGTGAGAATGTCCGACCGTTCCTCTCACGGCCGTGCCGCCGCGACTGCCGTGCTCCGAAACGCCGACGATGGAGCTCGACGTCTCACGCCCGCATCCCGGCGGACGTCGCTCGGACGCTCGCCGAAGGGAAGGCTGGAGGATAAAGGGATTACAATTCCTTAAACCGATCACCGCGTAGTTTCCCGATATTCACGCGCGATTCACGAACCTCTCTCTCTCTCTCTCTCGCTCTCTCCGAATCACGATCTGTTTTCGCGACTCACGGCACGGTAGCGCGAACGGTGTGGATCTTTCCCCTCTGCCGCCGTCGAATAAAAACAATTTTTTTGCCCGCCAAGGGTGATCGTCGGCGAGGAAGGGCCGAGGGACGGGGAATAATTTCAGGCCGAGGGGGAATTTCGCAAATGCGCGCAACTCCGAGCGGCGCGGCGGTGCGCTCGTTCGCTCGGGAACGGAAGACAACATTCTGGGTTACTCACCGAAAGCAATGCCTCGGCACGACGGCGCGACCGGTCGGGGAGGGAAGGGGGGGGGTCCGACTTGGCTGGCTCGCTGTGGCTCGCGGGTATCCTTCCGTAGAATCCGGCGAAGAGAGAGAACTTAACCCCGCGGCCGAGGTATAACCCCGCGTAATTCCACGTGTACGGGAACGTTAAATCCGGGGCACACCGGACACTGTTGACACACGCGCGGAGAACACGCGAACGCCGCCGCGACCACCCGCTGGAGACACACGTACGGCCGCGCGCGATTCACGAATCGCGAATGGAATTTTGTCACGTCGCGGCGCGTTTTCTCAGCGAACGGTACCGCAGACACTCATGTTGCTGCACCACGGACGGTGAATTACCATTCCAGCTCTACCCTCTCCGTGCGGGGCCCTCGTAGCATTGGGGCGTGGCTTAGGCGCCGGGGAGAGCCGAGCGTTGACGGCGGTATACGAGGCGCGCTCATTGGCCGGAGACGCCAGCGTATCACCGCGCGCGTACGCGCCGCCGAAACCGCGCGCGATTTGAATTACTTGTTCGATCTCCGAGTCTCCGAGATGTCTCGCTAACGCTTTTTTTTTTTTTCAAATTAAATACACTGACCTTAAAACAATGAACAGTCGAAATGGAAACATTGTTTGTAATAATGAACGATGTGAGAACTGATAATAAACATTTAGAAAATAAATTAAGTTTGGTTTTACCGACTGTCACTAATTTATCGACTAACTGTTTGTAATTATATATATAGATGGTTTTCTTTTATATATTTTTGCGAACCGCGGAACTTTGAATAATTAAAAATTGGTAAAGTATCGGGGAAATATAATTAGCGAAGAAGCGGCACTTACTAAATTTTCAAGAATTTCTGAATAAAATCCAAAATCTTGAAAACTGCGAAAATCTTAAACGCAAAGCATTAGAAATATCATAATACACAGATAAGAAAGATATTGACTGCGGTCCACTTGACACTATACAAATGCTTCGAAGCATTGCTCTTCTCTTTTCTTTTAATGAAGAAAGAAGGAGTAGAAGAACGCTCAACGCTCCAAAGCATTTGTAGCGTCAAGTGGACCGCAGCCATTATTATTTAACATCTTGAGAATTGCAATTCCGAGAATTTCTAGGACTTGAGAGATTTGCCAAAATTAAATTCTTAAACAATATATCAAGAAATTATAATAGATTAGACGTTATTAAATATCTTAACAATTGTGATTTTGCAAAGTTCTGAAATTTCATATTCAAGAACTCGAACTGCGAAAATTCGAACTCTCAAGAAGCCGGCGGAGCGTCGAGGCGAGGGAACGTCTGGTGAAATATAATCGCGGTATGTGGCATGTGCCTGCAACGCGGTAACCGTCTTCTTATATCAGTTTAAGACATATTTCTCTATGCGTTAATGCGATACGGCGTTTGACGATGGATATACAGGAATTGCATCCAAATAAAGTACGTGCGTAATTTTACAGGTTTTAATTATTTGACAAAATGTAAAAATGGTACGCGTCATCAAAACATAACCTCCCGAACGAGAGTCAAAGTTGCTCCATGCATATAATTTTGCTGACTTGCAACAGTTTTCACAGACAGTACCCTTGCTTTGGGTATAAAAGCTTGTTGTTAACGATTGTACACAATCGTTTCATTGAGAAATTTTTTTAAAAATATTTCACATTGCACATGTCCCAATATTTTTTAATTGTAATGCTTTTTACTTTTAGAGCGAAGCAGAATTGACTTCGGAGGAAAAATGGAGGCAAGTTACAAGTCTATTGTAGTCTTACAACAAAGACCTTTTCTCATTTTTTTTTTACTTACAACGTCCACGATTAGCACGTGGGGAGATATAATGGAACTTGTAGTAAATCAATTTTTTTCAGGGAAGAGCACATAAAGATGCACGAACAGCATCGAGGTCACGAATCTATGCACGCAGAAATGTTGCTTATATTGCTGATAACGTTAGTGGTAGCACAGATTGTACTGGTTGAGTGGAAGAAGAGGCACTTTAAATCATACCAGGTGAAATAAGATATTTGTCTTCTTTATAACGCAAATATCAGAGGAACTATATATTAATGCAGTATTTCGTTTTTGCAGCTTGTAACATTAGTAGGCATGTGGATTATTCCATTTGGAATTAGCTTGAAGAACTACTGGTGGAGATTTATATTTTTATGGCTTTTATCTTCGTGTATAACGGGTCTAGTAGTAAGGAAAGCCATTCAGAGACCAATAGAAGGTACCACGCCTAGGTAATGCCGAGTAATTTTTAGTAACGCAGATCGACACAATTATTCATAAAATAATGACAGATAATTTATTCCTTTGCAGATTAGTGTACAAATGGTTTTATTTTATTTATAAGCTCAGCTATGGGCTGGGTATAATCGGATATCTTTTAATTATATTTACATTAGTTGGTCTAAATATCGTATTCAACGTTAAGCCTGTCATATGGATGGATTGGGGCATCTTGTTCATATTTTACGGTCTTTACTTTGGAGTATTAGGAAGGGACGTTGCTGAAATGTGCGCCGACACGATGGCGTCGCACATCGGGGTACGCGTATCATATTAGACGTTAAATTATCGCGTTATACATAATTTTATAACGTTTAATATGATTTTTAGTATTATGCTCCAGACAGTATCCCGACCAGGGTTTTGGAGCCAAATGTTTGCGCAGTATGCGGAAATAAACTTCTAGTTTCCGTACGTGAGGAGGGTGTAATCGAAAATACGTACAAGCTTACTTGCGACCACGTTTTCCACGAATTTTGCATTAGAGGCTGGTGCATTGTAGGGAAAAAACAGACTTGCCCTTATTGCAAAGAGAAAGTTGACTTATCGAAAATGATCCGCAATCCGTATCCTTTGTATTCATAATTTAATACGAGAATTTAACTAATGATGATTTTATGCCGATATATATATCTGTTAAATGCCTTAATGAAAAATACAGTTGGACACAGCCGCATGTTTTATACGGCCAATTGCTGGATTGGTTAAGGTGGCTGGTTGCTTGGCAACCGTTGATTTTGTTTCTAGTTCAAGGTATCAATTGGTCTCTGGGCCTTGAGTAAGTAACAATGTTGGTTGAACACGAACTGCTCTCACATGCATCATTGTTATTATTGCAACGCTAAAGAAAATGATTAACTTAGTCCTCTGATCAATACTGTATTCGTATTTTTGTATATGCTGTTATTATTTTTGTTACTCATAAAAAAAATATTAGATAGGAAATGTAATGCTAGAAAAATCAATAATCCTACTCGTGTCTAAATGTTAAATATTACCACAGTTCATCATCCTGAAAGATATATATTTGTCTTTGTGAAAGTAGAGTTGAAAGAAATCTTACGATTAACACGATTAAACATTTCTTTAATCAAAGAAATGCAAGACAAAAATTCGTTATATGAAATAAAAGTCTTTTTCATAATGTATTACAAAAATATTAAAGCTCAATGAATGTGTGAACTGGATGTGAAGTAAATATATATCTGAAAAAACATACCACATATTAAACAAATCATTGTGTGATTAACATAAGAAACGATCAGTTATGTGGTGAGATTTTTGTATTGTTCCTCTAAAGATTCTTGGTACGCATATTAAAAATGACTGTTTTAGAAAACAGTTGTTGCGTGAATAATAAAAGACATGAGAAGGATTAAATCATTGTACCATTATCTTTAATATTTAAACTAATTAATCCGTCTCAACAGTTTTAACAGTTAAATTATCAGGTTATATTAACAAATTGAATTTCTATTCATTAATTTGTTATGTATATTTCTTGCAAATGTGTTCTAATAACTTCCTACTAATAACAAATACATTCCAACATTCCTATGCCCATGGTGGGTGTTGCTTCCAATATTTGCTTTATCAAAAGATATGCAGTTACTAGAAAGTAAAGAATGCATGTATATATTTCGTATATGACTGCTGTTCACAAAATGTTCATATTATAATATAGTTTAAGGTTACATTAAATAGTCGACATGAATTGTCTTCTTTTAAGTTGTTTTAATGACATTCTCTGATTAATCAGAATAATAAATTTCTTTTGCCGGTATAGAATAAATACTCTGATTAATGTTTTGCAATTGTGAGATGCAAATCGGAAGAGTATTCTATTGACAAAATAAAAATTATTTGTGATCATTAGAGAAATATTTATCCATCATTTACAAATACCACTTTTCGTTTGATTAGAGAATAATTTCAGCAAATTTTATTGTACAAGCATTCTTCGAAAATTCACTGTTCTACTAATTGTGTTTTCTATAATGAAACATTTACGTGTAATAACATTTTTCTAAACGCCACAAGTTTCGCAGCATTAAAAAAATGGAGATCAGACTATTGTAATAAATATATATAAATACATTGTTGTAATATAATTGCACTTAACTCTGTTGCTAGTCGCTCTAATCATTGAAAGATGTTTTTAAAATGTAATGTTAATTATTATTTATAATATTTCTTTTTTTAAGATCGTTTTAAGGGAGAAAAGTATCTGATATATGTTACATTCTCGACAATAAATAATTGTGACTTTTCGTTCTGTTCCTTTTGAACTGGGCAATTGTGAAATCTGTTAATATATTGGATTATATATATACATTCGACTGTACAGTAACAGTATTAAGGGGAATGTAACATGTATCTTTTTCATATTGTTTTTTCTCGGAAATAATGTGTAATACAACCATTTGTAAAGAATAAAGCCACTGTCAAGAACACGTTTTTTTGCAATAAAATGATGTATAAAACGATATACTTAGCTGTGATATTCAATTCCTCTATATTGCGTCTTTGTTAGTCCTTGTTTTTGTAGAAGAAAAAAATTCGGTCTTTGAATTTTCAAGAAAATAAACCTATAGTATATGTAATAATTTAAATTGAAATAATGTGAAACGCATATTTCTACTTATCTTAAATCAATTTTTAACCATTGTTAACTCTCCCACGGCTAGAAATAATTTTAAAAAAGTAGAAGAACCAGCGCAATCCTGATAATTACTTGTAATAAATTTAAGATATTTTGAGATTGATTTCTAGATAAGACGAAAAGACATTTTCTCGCAATTGAAGTACTAAAGATTGACGAAAGTAATATAAATATTAAAAAGAGGCCGGGCTCTTTAATAATGGCAGAGTTAACGTGTATCTTTGTTTCTCGTAAGCGACGTAGCAATTTTCCCTGAGCACAATTAATCAATATAGTTTATATAGCTTACACGTAAGAGTTATAATGAGTGAATCTGCGATTATCTTTTTCTTCTCATAATTTTTACAGAGTAACAGATACGAAGGAGGATCAGCATGAAAAAACGCTCGGTGTAACGGATTAACGACTACCGCACGCCGTATTGTTATATAGTTTCTCTGCTAGCACCGACAGATAAGTTCCTATTTACACACTCACTAATTGTAAGAGGTAGCAGATCTGAGGGAGGATGTGATCTCGTTGGACGCGCATAGAGTTCACGATAGCTGTGTATATATGTGTGCATGTATGTGTATGGGCACAGTAAGAAAGAGAGAGAAAAAGAGAGATAATGATAACAACTTGTCAGTGATGTTACTAAAAGACTTTAATTAACTTTCTCGTTATTATCGATAGAAAAACAACTTTCATCACATCACGTATCCATAGGTACTTGTCAGACCGTGTCGGACCCGTCGCGAGAGTATATATATATATAATTCGTATTTATATTTATATACATATATATTGTTTTATTTATTTATAAATCTAATCTAAGTCATTCGCGAACATTTTTGTGGATAGTGACGCGGCGGGAGAATGAAGTGGGGGAATGATGTAACAGAGGCCAGGGGGGTGAGAACACATTTAACGATGAATACCCTTCAACGGATCCGATGAACAGAGAGGTGTTAACGTTAACTCGAGACGTAGTCTTTGGCTTTGTTTGGATGGTTCAGACGCCACGATACGACGGGATCGTCGGGATGGGTCCAGGGGCAGACATTCACAAACACGGGGAAATTTTATAGATATATTTATTGAGTACTTAGCGTGTAAGAGTATAGAATATATGTTACCTTATTGTTAAATATCATTACATGGTAAATATATTTATATATACGTATACATACATATGTGTGCGTACATATACATGTATGCGTATGTATATCTCACGATGTAATCTTTAAAATAAACCTTGCGCGCGCGGGCACGCACGCGCGTGTTTACGTGTGTGTGTGTGTGTGTTCAAGAGTATTTACATAATGATCGCAATTAATATGTACAAGTTTACGAAAAAAAAAACGGAAAAATAAAGTACAGACGAACGGGCGAGCGTGGTGTATCGGCCGTGTCGGTGATCGCCGGTTCGCCGTTCGAGTCCCTCGCGAGGATTCCGGGTGCCGGGTACCCGAGC
Source organism: Temnothorax ravouxi (assembly GCA_030770255.1). Classification (NCBI taxonomy): domain Eukaryota; kingdom Metazoa; phylum Arthropoda; class Insecta; order Hymenoptera; family Formicidae; genus Temnothorax; species Temnothorax ravouxi. The sequence continues at coordinate 24,734 of JASTWP010002406.1, forward strand.
GGCGTTCACCGTCACGCCAATGCCAAGAATAGATGCCAGTAAAATTTTTCACTTCCTCCGTTTCCTCTCTTCTGCGTATAAATTGACCGTCGTCCTTATATGAAAGTATAAAGGTCGCTACGGTGAGAGATGATTCCTTCTTTTCTTTTTGCGGGCACGGGTGTACGAAACTACCATCGCTACGGATAATTGTAGGTACCCTAATTAACAACATCAATGTCGCGTACGATTGTGGCTTTTCCTCTTTTTACGTAGCAGCTCTCTTCTTCATCTCGCCGCTCGCGAGCGACAACGGAGGCTCCGCGCGACGCGAGGGATACGGTAAGGTGATTAATATCCGTTTCTACAAATGTAGATCAACTTTGATCTCGATTTAACTTACTCTCTATCTTTTTCTAATTTTTTGGTTTAAAAAAAAAAGATAGAAAATAAGTTAAATCGAGATTAAAGTTAATTTGCATTCATAGAAATAAACATATAAGTCGATCATCACGAGGTATACGTTAAAAGCCTAGGATAATTCTCGCAACTGGAGCTCTCTGTTTGGACCTTTCGGTGATTCTTGGATACGGTGACACGCGTCGAGTCACGTGCGTGAAAAATGATTGCAACGTGCACGACACGCGACCTAGACGAGGCTCGTTGCGATATGATTCTGCAGTCCTTCAAATGCGTTTACCGTATCCGAAGTAACGCGAGGACTCCGTGCTCGCGGGGCCACGACAAGCGCTCCATCGTCAACGGAACGGAACGATATATCATTCTTTATCGGTCGTATTATATATGTATGTACAAAACGAAATATCACGCGATCGCCGCAAATTTCTCGGTGGCGTATAGAATGAAGCGCGACGAGCACGTTCGACGAGCGGTATCTCTCGCGGCTCGCCTGTATACATTATATATATATATGTATATAAAAAAAGCGCACGATTTCCTTCATTTCCCCTCGCAATAACTATCGTTATAACGCAACTCGCATATTTATATATTTATATATATATATATTAATTTATATATATCTCTTTCTCTCATGCGCTCTCTTTTTAGCTTCTCACGCATCCTTCCTCACGCTCTCCTCACTTTTGACATATTTATCGTCGTCCCTCGTTCTACCGCCGGACTTTCGGCGGCGTCCAAAGACATACACGATAGTTACGAAGTATTGCTTTTCTTTTCCTTAGTCGCGGTGTCGATCGAGCTTCGCCGACCGCGATCCGGCGTAACAATAATAAATTTTGCACCCTCCTGCGACGAGCCGCGCCGGGAATCCCGCGCTCTTCCCCGGTTTTTTTTATCTTCCCTCGATCGCCTTCGATTCCGCAATGTCGCTCACGAGGTATTTGGGATTCGCATTCGGGTATGAACATGTATCATCGGGTTTCTCGAGAATCTCCCGGCGTAAATTCGGAGATTTTCTCGGATCCGTTTGAAAACATTGGGAATCGAAGAAGCAAAATCGCGCTTTTAGCAAACACTGTTAAATTCATAGCCAATTGTACTCAATTTGAGTAATTTTCAATCATTCTTATAAAATCGCCACTGCTTCTACCCAATATGTCGTTAATTCAACTAAATTAAGTTTAATTTAACTGAACTAATGGAGTGTTAAAATAATACCGTTTTGCGTTAGAATAATAAATTTCGACACACATGGTAGTTAAAAATAACAAAATGTTATTTAACAAGGTATATTAAATTTCATCCTTTAATATTTAACGGTGAACGCGAGCGTGTGGTTTCGTCGAGGTCTCTCGCAAAACTATATTTTACGTCAGAATTACTAAACAAGCTGAATGCTCCAATTTTTCTCTTTAGAATCCACGTCTTTCTTATAAATTACAGTAATAAATTACAATAATAACGTGTCCGATTGTTCTATTATAAAAAAGTGAATTTGGTCGGACAAATCGTTGCCGGGACACGTCCACTTTGTGGGGTTCATGAACAAAAGAGCCGAGGGAAAAAAACCGATGGGGGACCGGAACTCATCCCAGGCGGCTCCTACGCTCGAAGGAAATATGCGCTAAGCGTAAAGTTAACTCGAGTACAGGACTTCTTCTTTTCCTAAACATATCGTATCGTTTTCTGTTTCTTTTTCTCTCTCCCGTTTTTTACGTATCGTTTTTTTTTTTGCAAGTAGACGAGCACACATAGAAAACCGCTTGCAACGACCGCCATAGGCCGCCACGCCGGGAAGCCGCTGCCGCATGCTGAGCTTCTCTACGAACGACAATGCGCGCGTGTCGGATAACGGCGTGTCAATGGGCAACTCAGTAACAAAGCGCTACGGGATAGCGTCCCCTCGAGCTCACCGGAGCCGACGAGATTGTCAGATATCGAAGGGACCCGCATCATCCAAGGTCACGCTCGAGAACATTGTTGGAGAGGCGATCTCATTTAATTACTTTCAAGATATCCGCTTTAAATCGACAATGACCGTAAAAGAATTTTGAGACTTTTCAGTTTTTCATGATAAAAATCAAATTGTTTCCTCTCAAGATTAACATACGGAAGTTAATATCCTGGAAATGATATTAACGAGTAAAAACGCATTCTCGTACAATGTTCTCCGTTGCTGAATTGGATGAAGCTGAATTCTTTAGTTACCGAGGGGGTCGAAAAACTATGCTCTCCAACACCGTATTTTTATAATCTTGAGCAAATAATTTTACATCTCATGAATATTAAGTTCAACGTACACGTCCCGGAGCGACAATGAAAATCACTTGCTCGAGATTACACTAATGTCGAAGAAAATCGCTCCGAAGCAATTTAACTACGGTTTCGAGGAGTCAATGTAGGCGAGCCTGTGTATTTGAAGCCGGGTCTCCCGAGGCTTTGATGGCTGAGCAATTTTCCGCGTCAAAGCTTACTGAATTCTCGCCCTTACTCTATTTATACGGAGGAAAATAAAATTTTGCCTCTGCGCCGACGGTTTGACATATGGAATGAATCACAGATCGATATGCCTCGTCCAGCCTCGGGCTCCCCTTCGAAGAAGCCGAAATTATTCTATCAAATTCAAGACGTTTAAGACAGAACGTGTCGCGAAATAACAAAAATCCCAGCGGCGTGTCTGTTAGTCGTCTTTACAATATAAAACATACAATGGTTCCTATCAATTTATCTATTTCTTTATAAAGGCGATGCGTGCGAGAATGATATGGACAAGCCAGAATTTTCGTAACTTCGATCTGTGGAAAAAATGACGCAGAATTAAAAATGTGTATGGTCGTGTGTGAAAATTAAGTGTTGCAAATCAATGAGGCCCCGTCGCTAAAATCCCTTGTGATTTCGTGGTAGAAAAATCTTTCATGATGCGAGGACGTGAAGACTACTTTCGCGGAACAGTTGCGCGTGTTGTCGGCTATACACAACAGAGATATGTACAGCGATGTTACTTGTAAGGTTCACTAGCACACTCCCTTAACCGTTCGCTAAACCCCACGTTAACTCGTCAACTAATACGTACGCTTGTAGTTATGATTATGTATGTTTATTTTTTTTTCTCCTTTTAATATATATCGTCTACGCGGAACACAACGTGGTGGAGCTGCGTTGGCTCGCACGTTGGCTCACCGTGTACTCCTATATATTTATATATATATTATGCGTTATATTTCGTTTTTTTTTTGCATTCTTTACTTTCTATTAGTCGGTTACTTCATTCGACCCGAACCACAGACTTCTACACTTTTTACTTTTTTTTCCTTATTTACCCAATATTGATAAACACCGACGAGTTCAGCTATATCAGTTATAGAGAGGAGGGGCTAAGGTTGTGCCCTGTAAAAGATAGGTGAATTAAGATGAATCGAAAGAAATTTATTTCGGCGAAATATTTGATCTTCGAAGCCAGGGAGATGTGTCTTAAAATTGCGTTATAAGAGGTCGGGCTCGTTAACAACTTAACTGAAAAGAGAAAAAGCACTGATGTGGAATTTAATTCCGTAAGGGAAAATTAACAAGGAAAAATATCACGTTTTAAACGTTTCGTGAAAGTTTCAAATTTCTTTTTCCTTCCCGATGAGAATTGAATGGACACGCATTAATGTATATAGAAAAAGAATTCAATCATCGCAAAACCAATCCCCTATATTTTGAGGATTAGGAATTTATAACTTGACGAAACGAATCTCTCTGCATACATCGATTCTTGTTAATCCAACTATTTTTTTCCGGGGATGCTCTCTTCGGCGGAGCGCGGGGGGTGAGGTTCTTTTTTCCACAGGGCGATCCCACATACACACGGTTACATAGGACTTCTTCGACGACACAATTCAAAAAATAATTTCTCATTTTTAGTAGAAAGATAGGCGGGGCATTTTTCCGTATAATGGTAATATATTATTGTTTTTTTTCCCATTATTATTATTACTCTATTTATTATTCTTATTACTTATCGTTATCGTATATTATTATTATTTTTCATTATATTATTATTTCTTCTGGACATTATTACTTCGACGCATCCCGTTACGACTGTCGCTCGTCTCGTCACGTCGCGTCACGTCATTTTTTTTTTTTTTTATTATTACGTGACGATATCACGTCGCAATAGTTCTTACACGTTTACGTGATACGATACTATTTACATGTGTCTACGTTGTCTACGACAAATCGGTAGATTCGCTCAGGCAGTCACGATCAAAATTCATCAAGTTTGAAATCTATCTATCAAACTCAAATCAGATAATTGGGGATAATTTGATAAGTGGGGCAGTGCAACAATTCTGAAACGATAAGTGATCACTGTCACTTTTGATCATTTTCTGATATCAATTTGTTTTAATACCACTTTTCAAAAACTTTTGCATTGACTATTGCTTTTAGTATTGGGAAATCAGTGTATCACTTCACTTGCTTAAAAGCTTGTAAAAACTCCATGAACTCTTACTTTAAATATTAAAGAAATTATATTTTTAAAATGAATTCCGAATTTTTTATAGATCTTAGGACCTTGATAGATTTCGATTCTAAATGTCACATTTATACTTGGCTCATTCAATTACACGTTCGCACGTGCCAGCAAAATCAATGAGATAACGTTGCCGTTCATGCTATGCATTCGGCCGATTTGAAGCGATAGCGTGTTTCTTGTGTACTTGTGTGTCAATCGTGCGTAGGCCTGGGTCGAGATTTAAACGCGAACCGTCCGTTTCGCGCGAACGTCGCGGTTTCTCCTGACAGAATCTCTCGTGTTATCTTTTTTTATCGAAAAGATCGCGACGCGTCCGATATAACTTCGCGACTTTACCCCATTTCTTGCATTCGAGCATATCACGGCGGCACAAGTTTCTATATCTTTACATGTTTGTACGTGTGTGTGTGTGTATGTCATGTTTCCTTCTTTCTATACATATAAAAAAGCGGTATCGACAGTTCCACTTGAGTTTACGATCGTTTTCGCGCGTTACATTACGATATTTTATCTACATTTACCATTAAGAGTTCGAGTAGCTATATTTACAATTGCTTGTCTCGCATCTAGTACACCAATTTGCGCCTTGTTAAAAATATCTGCTGTATATCTGCTCTCCTTTGTCTCTTTTTCTTTCTCTCTCTCTCAATCTCTCTCTCTTTCTCTCTTTCGTTCCCTTTCAATCTTTCTCTTTCTCTCTCTTTCTCTCGCTTTTCCTACGGCGTCTCGCGACGCGATCTACGGCGACGTCCACGGACAGTTTGTTTAGATGTATCCACCCCCGCGGGGCGGATACGTCCCAATCAGAGATGCGAGGTGAGAGCATTCCGAACTGAGTACCAGATAACTGGACGTTCGGAGAACGTCGGCGTATCTTTTTGTATTGAAAATTATCCTCTCGCCCCGCATCTTCCGACCTCGACGCGACGATACCTCGAGATACCTTCGCTCCCGCGTGCGTGCTTACGCGTGTCTTGTAGACCCTATTGAATGACATCGGCACGCTGTATTCGACCGACGATCCGAAAAAGTCCAAGACACACTCCATACTCCCCATCCACCCTCCTTTTCGCGAAAACACTACCGGATTTTCGTCGCGGACGGCACTTTGAAAGTTCATACGCACGCATCTCTTCATCCCTATAATACCTCGATTTTCGCTACCTCTCCTTCTCTCCCTCCCTCTTCCTCAAGTCCCTCTGTCTTCTCTATAAACTAATCACCATGTGTAACAAGCTTTATATTCTTCATTTCGTTAATAATGCGACTAGCTTAATTTTGACACTTCGCGATCCGTCACCCACACCCGCCGTCTTCGCACGCACGATTGATCGATCTAGGAATCTATAGATCGCGATCGCGTGAACGCGCTTATGGCACATCGACGGGGGTAGGTTTGCATCCGGACACGGGACGCATCCGTGGTCGCTCGTGGTAGATCATCGCGTCTCGACGACGAGCGCGGGGAGAAGAGGCCGAGAGAAGGATCGAGGAGAGAAAAAGTGCGATGTCGCCGGCCGCTCGCGCTAAATTGCAATTTTACGACACGCGGCGGCAGGATTTTCCATTAACGTGTTGCTCTCTTTCTCTCCCGTTTCGTAGTACTCGGATTCACGCGCGAATCAAGTCCCAAGTTATACTCCAAACTCGCGTCGTAGTGTCCTCGAATCACGAGTCGTGCCTGTGAGTCCTGTTGCGCCTGTTGCCGCTCTTCCGCCTCTTCCTCTTGGTGTCGCGGGTAAACGCGACGTTACCGGGATCGTCGGCGAGTTGGGGATACCTATGCACGCTGTGGATGTCGACGCCCTCATAGCCGTCGACCGTGCCGCGGCTGATCAATTCATCCTTCTCCTCCTTCGACCAGTCGCCCCTACCCTGAAAACCGGCTATCACCAACTGCTTCTCGATCTCCCAGGCTCTCTCGACCGCTCGTTTGTGCGCGTGTTTCAGAATACGGTGTCGTTCCTGCTCGGGATCGGCCCCGTACTTGATCACCACGGCCGCGTCCGGATTGTGAAGCCTCAGCTCCTTCCACGTGCCCGCACCGTGCTCCGTCGTCTCGTGCGTGGACACATTGAACATGCTGCCGAGTCTATGGAGTTCCTCCATGTCGTCGCGGATCTTTAGCGCGTTGTCTTTGACGAAGTAGAAGACGTCCTGGTCGTGCACGCTGAAGTGTAACGGCAGGAAATACGAGTTGTTGAATACTGACGTCACCACGTCCTGCACCACGCTGTTCACACCGTCCACCACGCTCACCAGAGCTCGACCGCCGACGCGCGATACCAAAATACCCTCGCCGAAGACCGCTCGACGATGTGCCACTCGCGGTAGGAGGTTCCTCGTTTTCGGTTCCAACTTCAACAAAGGCTTAGGAACAAAACCGAGGTCAGAGAACTTCTCTTGCACGCGATTCACGATGCACTGCAGGCCGGACATCACGCCGAAGTCCGGAGTCAGTTGCGGGGATGTGACGGTCGCGCTCGGCTGATACACCATTTGTTTCGTGTACTCGGAACCGAGCATCATCGAGATGTCGTAGCCGTAGAGCTTTAGCCAGCTTCCTAAATCTGTCATGTATTCGACATTCTGCTTAAAGTTGACCGGATCGTTATTGCGGAAGCGATAGATGAAAATGTCGGTCGGTGTGGTGAGTTCATTGGCCATCTGTTCCCAAGCTGGCGTCATCCATTGTCCGACAGTGGGATCGTAGAGTCTCTTGTTCAGGTAGATCAACTTGGTGTTGGGATCGAAGAGACCTCCGTGGAAATCGATGGGCAGATAGAAGTCCGGATTGGTGTCCTTAATAATCTTGCCGAAAGGAGTGCGCCGCATCTCTTTGATGAGATTGCCGTTAGTGTCGAAGAGAGCGAGAGGCGAGCCATTTTGGTCCGTCGCGACGTAGAAGCGTTGCTCGGACGTCTCCACGGTCATCAGGAAATCGCGCGAGTCATAGAGGAATCGGAACGTCTTGGACGATTTCGGGAAGTGCACGTGCGTTATCAGATCCGGAGTCTTTGGATTCGCGTAGAAGAATTGAGTGATGTTCTCTCGGTCGTCGTTCATGGACACCAGTCGGCCACGGTCATCGTAGAAGTACCAGATCTGGAATTTCTTGTGCTCCGACGCATGAATCAGCTGGCCGCGCGAGTTGTATCTGAAGAAAAGAAAGAATATCGCACATCGTTTATTAAAACATTTTTCAATCGGTATTCCACAAAATAGCTTTCAGCAAAATTTACTCCAAAAAGAACAGATTTTCATAGGCATAAATTACATAATTTTGCATAATTTAGTTATTCTAATGAAAAAGTTAATTATAATTTATTTTATAAGTGTATTTTAGAAATAGAAAAAGAACAAATGTTGTCTTAATATAATCTTAATTTTATATCCTTAAATTAATTAAATAAAAATAGCAAATATATACCTATACTTGTGCTCCCCGCGAATCACAACGAAACCGCGTCCATCATATGAATTGAACTCAACGTCACCGTACTGGACCACTCGATCGCCACTATCGTAGCCCAAAGCGATTTTCTCATTATGTTCAGTCACGCCGATCACATTACCGTTCTCGTCGTATGCGTACTGCCAATTGTTCTCTGTGTCCGCTACTTCCAGCACATGACCGTCTGCGTTATACGTGATCTTTTCCATTCTGGACCACTCTTTCTTCTCCATCGACTCTTTTCCAATCGTGAGCTTCCTCATCTTGATGCGATTGCGATTATCGTATTCGAGCTCCATACGGAATACGTCGAACGATCGGATGTTCATCAGCACGGTCTTGACGCGTCCGTGCTCGTCATAGTCCGTAACCGTGAAGAACTGTTTGCTGCTGTCCTGCATAACCGATCTGTTGAAAAGATTTCTGTATATCCTGAGATCGCCGACGCCCTCCAGTACCCCGAGATTCTGGTTGTACTTGAGACGAAGTTGAGGTAGCTGTTTGCCGTTGATGTCGACCTCGATGCCGGATATTCGCGCGTTACCGTCGTACTGATAACGGTAATGAGCGTTATCCATGCCGCTCTTGCTGCCAAACTTGATCTTCTCGTCCTTCACGATACCAGCGTGATATTTGTATTCGATGCGCATCTCGAAGTTTGGCTCGTTGATGTCGATGCTGCGCACCAGACTGGTTGTTTCTTGATAGGTGTAATGTATGGAAGAGAGACCTAAGAAAAGAGATTCGCGTTATTTATATTAACAGATTATGTCTCTAACGTCTTTGTTTTACAAATTAAGCGTAAATAAACAATATTTATCTTTTAACCACAACTAGTAAAACTTAATTGAAAAAAAGGATGAAATAGATATTATTGTGACAAAATTATATTAGAAAGAGCCACTTACCGGCAAGTGTCGTTTCAAGTTTTCCAGCGTGATCGTAGACATAAGCGACCTTTCCGCTTTGATGGGGATATACCTTGGCGAGAATCTGACCGTCGTCGTTGTAAAGGATCTCATATGGATGTCTGTTCATCGGCGAATAGTACTGATACTTGTAAAATCCGAGAGAAGTTTGAAGAGAGAACGTATGGATGTGTCCTCTTGGTGTGGTCAACGACTGTAATGCTCCTGCTTCGTCATATTGAAGAAGATAATCGCTTCCACGCGGTGTGGTGACCTTCAGCGGTAGGATGCTGAACATATCTTTGAAAGCGTACACCATCGACGTGCCGTCGCTGTACTTGATTTCGAATAACCGGCCAGATCTGTCGAAGCCGTAAGTTTCGCTAATTTCACCCCACGTCCATCTTGTCAATCTGCTAAATCGATCGTATTCCAATTCGACGCCGGCAAAGATACCGTTTCTCGGTCCCCACTTGACCGGTCTAGCCGTTCTGTCGTACGTGACATTCAACAGTTCCATCCGATCGTCCATGAACACGGCCACGGTGTTCGTCTCTCTATCGTATTCGAGAGACAACAGGATCTCACCGTTGACCCGAAGTTTCCTGCCGACCTGGGCGATCGCCTTCGTGTTGCCACGATTCTTGTTCCCTTGGACCTTCCGGAGGAAGTATCGCCATTCGAAGCGATTAGCCAAATCCCCGGCAATCTCCGTTCTCTGTTTAGCTGGCACGGGATAGCTCTCACCCAGCAAAGGCTCGAGCTCTGCTAGAATCGAGTATGGCATCGAGTCGGTGCTAACCGTGTGAGCCCATGGTGTCACTCTTCCGACTGAACCATCTGCGAGAACTGTCGTTCTCTGTTCGGCCTCTCCGATCTTCGTAACGACGGATGATCCTTTAATGAGCATCGAGATAGGTTTCCTGTTGTTCTGTCCGACTTTCACTACGGCACCTTTCAGGCTAAGATCAAATGTCAAGCTGATTATCTTGCCCGTAGGAGTCACCGCGCTCGTCAGCCTACCAAACTCATCATAATTATAAACGTAACTACGTCCGGTACTGTCGAGCTTTGTTTTTAGTAAGCCTGTGGGTCCGTGATAGTCGAAGGTAACATTGTAATCATCGGGCGTGCTCAATTCCTGCAGCATTTTCATCCTGGACATTCTCAGTCTACATTTTTGTCCCTTCGTGTTCTCGATCGAATTTACCTGACTGCTGTAATCTCTGAGTAAGAATACCTTGTTGCCAGCCGCGTCCGTCACCGTGCTGAGTTTACCATTACTGGTGTTCACATTGTAGGTAAAGAGATACACGGTTTCGCCGGTCAAAATATTCTTCGTGGCAATATGTTGGCCGAATCGGTTGAACACATAAATCTCCTGTGTGTCGGGCGCATAGATTTCGTATTCGCGCGCGCCGCTCGCATCAGGAATGCTTGCCGTCACCGAGCGGATTCGATAATTAGCCTGGTCGCCGATGTGCACTACTCCATCGGGGGAAACTGCCACAGCGGATATGGTGTTGAATTTAGAGGTGGATGCCAAATAATGATCTGCCTCGAAGCAGTCGCAGCCGCGCTCCAAACAATTGCACTTGGATTCGGCGCCGGCATACGGCGATATTTTGCCGTCAGTGCCGATCACGCGAACACGATTGATCCTCTGCGAATCGCTTTCGGCGATGTAGAGATTGCCCGAAGGACCGAACGCGATACTCTGCGGCATCACGAGTGTAGCATGAGTCGCGAGTTCCGTGTCGAACGAGGCCGATGGCGAAGCGCAGTGAAGCGGACGACCAGCGACGACTTTGACGCGACCGTCCGGCGCCAGCTGAAGGACCATATGATCGTCAATCATGTGCAGCGAATTATCCAGAGGATTGATCGCCAACTCGGTTGGCCAACGGAGGTGGACTTCCTCGACGTTCAACGTGCCCTCGCAGGGTATGGGCTTCCAATGCGACTTGTGCATGTGATTGCCGATCACGGTGGTGATAATGCCGTCCCTGTCGACCATTCGGATGTTCGTGCCGTCAGCGAAGTATAGAACGTTGTCCGCAGAAACGGCAACGCCTTTGGGATAAGCGAGTTTAGCGTCTCGCGCGAGAGCGCCATCACCGCAATGAGCTTCATCGCCAGGAAGACAACGTTCTCCGGAGCCGACCACTGTCTCCCAGTTATGCTCGGGATCCGTGTAGTCGTTGGTATCGCGAACGCGAATAATCTGATGAGATTCTGGATCCGATATGTAGAGAACGCCGTCCAGAGGACTCAGAGCAATGTGATAACGATATGATACTCTGGTTGCGCTAAAAAAATTAATTTAGAGTTAAATTAAATTTATGAAAAAAAAAGTTATAAAAATTATTGTATAAACAGTATTAGTTACATACTTCAGTCTGACCACAGTTCTAACTGTTCCATCGACGAGGATCTTCCTGACTAGATTGAAATCACCGACGAAGATGGAGCCGTCTGCGGCAGTGGCGAGAGCAACGGGCGCTAAGAGACGCTGTTTCGAAGCTTGTCCGTCGCAGTCGTAGCAATCCAGCGGCCTTTGATGACCATCTCCCATCGTGGTGAGAATAACTCTCGGTTTGTGCTTGAGATAAATGTTCGAGCCATCTCCCTTTTGCAAAATACCCTCGTGGAAGTTATACCTATGATGAATGTCCAGATTCCAACCGCCGACTTCCGAAATAGACATGTCATGACCGCTCAACTTCGTCGTCTGTACGTCCCAGATGATGTCCTTGCAGTCACTGTACTCGTAACCGACCTTGACCATAGCGGTCGTCACCCCGTAAACGCGTTGACGATAAACGTTCAGGCGGTTCCAGGCGTAAGTGAACTTGATCACGGGATCGGCCTCGAAGATCTTCTCGAAGAGTATACCCTCGATCGTGATTCTCAAGTGTATCAGATTTAACGTCGGCGGAATGACTTCCGGCGTCAGCTGCAGTTGTATGGTGGAGAGATAACCGGCCGCTCGGGAACTGTGATACACCAAATTCAGGCCCGTCCCGGGTATCTGCAAGCTTTCCTGTATGACCTGCGACTCCGCCAAGATAGCGCTCTTGTCCGGGCAGGCACCTTGGAATCCGTGTTTCCAGGTCGCCAGGACGACCGGCTTCATGAGATCGTAATCGTGAGCCGCGCACGCATGCGGAACGTGTATGGGCGGCTTCTCCTCGGCGGTGCTCATGATAATCTTGTCGATGATGACGACCTGTAGCCAAACAAATGATATCTTCATTATTTTGTCCTTTAACGGCTTTAACGTAAGATGAATATCAGGAGTTCCTGGTGACGCGCGATAAATTTATTTTATTACATCGTGAGAAATTCAGGCTCACCTCGTTCCAAGGCACGAAGACGATATGGCTCTGTGGCTTGAAGGGCGACCTGCCGAATTGTAAAGTTACGGCACCGCCGCCATTCACCAGAAGATCGAACCAGCCGTCGTCTCTCGTGAGAGTGAAGCCTTCCAGCGGTGTGCTGGTGCTCACCCGCACTCCCATCAATCCCGTGCCAAGGTGCGTGACAACGCGACCACGTATGACTGCCGACCGGCTGTTAGACAACGACTTTGTTAATCGCAGGAAGTTCGCAAGCGAGTATATAGTCATTTCTCTGTGTGCTTCGTCGTACACTACCAACAAAGCAATCGCTATTCTCTAGGCTAATCTCAATCTACTACGTTTTACTGTTCACACTTCTCGGATATCTCCTCTTCCAAGTGCATACCGACGAAAAAATACTGTCACTTGATGACGCTTAATAAGAGGTCTGAGGACTTTCAATATTTCGTTAAGAAAAAAATAAGACTTGACTGATAGATAAATTAAACGTGTGCCTTTTTGTTTTTATGAATTCACAGATAATGAACAAAAGTATAATAGAAAATAAGAAATATCTTCTTTTTACTGCTAATAGAAGATTAGGAACATCTTCTTTTTAATTATACGTTATAATGTGAGTTGTATCTATTAAAATAAAGCGATAAAGTAGGGGTGCAGAAAAGACCTCGGGTGTTTTGCTTCAGGCCCAAGTGCTTTAAGAATAGATCCTTAAGATTGATCCATAATTCGATATCTGTGATGGAAAGAATCGCTATAATTAAACGCAAAGTGCGCGTCTCACGGATGTTTAAAAAGACAGGGGCAATCGAGGGTGAATTTGCATCGAAGGGTAATGTGTGTCCATTTATATATGTGACAGAATCTTTTCGCCGGTTAATAATTATCTCGATATCGGGCATTAATCGCCAATCGCGTATGCAGATATGTTGAATATTTAACGCGATGTACTTTCGTCAATTTTGCTTCTCAGTGCTAAAGAGGAACTACTCGACTCTTCGACCGTCCGCTGCACGAATAACGGCGAACGTGATCGGTGCATTTCTTCTCCTTTTTTGTCATTTCGATGTTTCGGAGAGATTTTCTCGAATCTCTCTGTCAGACTGTAGTTGCCTGTGGTTTATTAAATAAGCAATATAGTGTACGACAGTCGAACCTTCGTGCCTCTTTGGCACTGGAGCATAATAGTCGAGGACAAGTTACTACTTATATAAGTACAGTCAATATATATATATTTATATATACACGAATAACACAAAGTCGGAAGCTCAACGTAAAAGGCACGAAACACAACGTAGGAATCAAAAGGTAACTGAACCATGCAACATGAGAATGTGTTCAACAATAACGGAGGACGAAGTGCGAGCTCGAACGATCGTGGAATGTGTTCCAACTGTCAAGATAGAGACTCTTAGATCGTGTATTTCGCTCATTTTCCGTAGTATCCTGCCCAAGTCAACGAGGGAACGTAGATATCACCAGCATTAGTGAGAGTAATCCTCTCCTGATGCTCGATGATTCTTGATATCTCTGATAGATGTTGCACATCCAAGCTCTCTTATCATCTTGGAGACGATTAATACTCTAAATGTGAAATACACGATCGAAGGAGACCTGCTGAAAATTCAATCAAATCGAGAGAGGTCAAGGCTTCTCAAGCGCAGTCGAACGCACACACGCACGGCTCGTCGCGATCGGGATGCAGGATGTATTTATTTACAGATACGTGAGAGATACCAAATGCACGAAAATATTATCAAACAGCAGCAGGTTCTTTTATTACCGCTATGACGGATCTTATTACGGATCCTCGTTCATTTAGTCGAGCGTCTGGTTTTTCTTACCTTGTGTTGAAGTGATTCCAGAACATACTGACCGGGCAGCACGGATAAAACAGAGCCGAGTTAAAATGATGCGATTAAAGGCGAAAATAGGAGGAGGAGAAGGAGGACGCGGGACCGAGGGTACGGGTCAAGAGAGAGAGAAAAAAAAGTATCAAAGGATTTCCAGAGGCAGGAGAATGAAAATATAGAAGAGTCTGAGGAAAACTTTCCGTTTTTACGAAGAATTTCGATACGTCGCGTCTCCGGATTACTAGAATTTGCCGGTCCCTTCCAATGGACCCGACGCGTCGGGGAGAAAAAACTGTCCGGTTATTGTATCCCCTTCCTACCCCCTTAGCCGGCATGATGAGCGAAAAGCTCGAGGCTTAAACATGGACTCACACATTCACGCAAGCTCCACTCGGACGGACATGAGAAAGAGAGAAAGAGAAAGTATCGAAATAACGGGGGGGGGGGGTTGGATTGATATACCGATAGATAGATTGTAAGGGACTGTGATCGGAATAGACAGAGAAAGAGAATGAAAGAGAGAAAGAGAAATAGATTGATGGAGACAAGGGCCGGGGGGGGAGGCTTAGTGCAGGGCACACGCTCGCGCACACGTACGTACAAAACATATGTAGAAAACTGTTGGGATGTGATTTCACACGGGTCACAACAACGCAGATATAATTATATTGAAATCTATGTATATGCATCCTCGTGTCTGTACTGTTCGGTAATACATGTGTATTGAGAGAGAGATGTACAGGGGTATGCGTGTATCTTGTAATATGCGCGCAGAGGCAGCTAAAAGATTACCGGGTCCCTGCGAGAGAGAGCTGGGACCCTATTCTCTGTGTGCGCGCTTCTTCCCGCTTAGTTAAAAAATAGAGATCGATCGGCTTTGCTCGACTAATCTTTCAACCGATTCGGTTCCCGGCTCGAGTCAAAGGGACCGTACATATATTCGTATTATTAATAACCTTTAGTCGTCCCGTCAAGCATGCAACTTTCTCGACCTTCGCGATTCACGCTTTACAGCTTTACACAGGCTCACCTCCACCCCCCATGCACTTCCTTTGCCATATGGATCCTTTGCCTAATTTGAAATACATGTGACCTTAATTAACGATGTCGAGGCACTATAATAGTTTCCGAGCTGTAAGCTGTTGAAAATCTGGGAAATCTTGGAAGCTTTAAGAATCAAATTAAATAATAAAATCTTATTTCCTCTCTCGCGAGAATGTCTTCAGTGAATTTTACGTCAATCACAATTTCATTTAAAATTTAATCGCCATAAAGAAATTCTTGAAAAGTAGCACTTAATCAAATTAATTTTATATTGTTCAAGAAATCCATATGCAAAAGAAAATGTGGCGAATTTTGTGTGATACCTTGTGTAGCGTCAATGTGTTCCTATTTAATGCTGCCATTCTCTCGTGATCGCGCATGTGTTGAGATTCCTATTTCATTTCTTTACTCAGAGACACGCAGACTGTAGACGCAACATCGACATCGGGACGGACAATTTTCGCTAACGATTTCAACGCGCTGACGACGAGGATCATGACGACGACATTGGTCGCAAGGACGAGAGGGGAAAGTCTCGCGCGACGATAGACGGCAAACTTACCTCTCGTTGAAGGTCTCCTGACGAGCGTAGTTCTGCAGACTGCCCTCGTCGATTAGAAACTTCATTCTCTCGAAGAAGGATGCGGTGATGGCGGGCGGTTGTTTCCGTAGTAATATATCGATTGGCTTAGGAGCTGAAACGCACAGCTGGCTGCTGCGGCATATGTGATTGGAGCAACATTCCGGGTCGGCGCAATCAATGAGACCATCTAAAAGATACATTATTTTTCATTAAAGTCGCAAGAAAGAGATATACTTACTGATAACAGCTTCGGGCGGTTGCTTCATTTTGAACAAATATTCTAACTATAAATACTATTTAAACAAATACAAGAGTATCTATAATTCCAATTTGCATTATCTCTTTTAGCCTTCAGTTCATTTTTTCTATCGTTTAACTTTGAATTTAATTAGATTATATTTACGAAATATTATACAAGAATAATAATCAAGTTTCTCTTTTACGTATTAAAATAATGTAAGAAAAAATCAAATAATGTTTAAACGCTGTACCTTTATCGTTGTCTCGTCCGTCATTACAATTCTGTTCTAGAAGCACGCTGCAATCCTTGCCGTCCCAGCCGTTATAGCACTGACACTCCCACTGTGCGTCGTTCGACACCCTGCACTGTCCGTGGCCGGAACAGGAATTCGGACAGCCCTCCATCGTGCAGTGTTTTCCGTTCCATCCGGTGACGCATAGACACGTGCCATTCTTGCATTGTCCGTGCTCGTTGCAGCGAGGATCGCATTGCTTCAGATTGCACAGCTCGCCGGACCAGCCTGGCAAGCAGTCGCAGGCGTTGTCCACGCAGTGACCGTGAGGCCCGCAATCAAGATCGCACAGTTCTGAAACACGAAGCGAGAGGCTTAAAACGATTGTTCGAAGTGTATGGAATAATACGGAAGTATGTTAGTCCAAGCGGACACTCAGAAGCAAAGCGATGATCGTTCGACAAGTAAATAAAAAGAGAGAGGGGGGTCTAGAAAAGTGGACAGTTAATCGGGAGAGTTTCGTAAAAATTACTTCGTAAGTTCTGTCACCATCCAAAAACCTGGAAACATAGGAATAATCAATTCACCGAAAGTAGAATCGATACTCTTAACCCAATTCCATATCGCGTTTACTTCGCTGATTTTAAATGTTACAGGTCGACATAGACAGCTATCCAGTGTGCTAATTTCGATCAGCTTGCTAGCTCTTAAAATAAATTTATAAACCCATAAATGTCAAAAGATAAAGTGAGTCGGTTTAAAATGCCTCCAAAAAAGACCAATTACAAAAAAACCAATAAAAAGATACCATTTTTAAAGTATTGTAGAAAAAAACTAACAAAAACTGTCTTTTTAATTTTTAATCTTTTCTCCCATATATTTAATTCTAACTATGCAATACAGCTAACTACTCTATTTTTAATCTGTATAAACTGTCTATCTTTATAAACTATCTTTATAAACTATCTTTATAAACGTCGAAATATCGCCTAAAAAAAAATGTCCGTATGTGTGTGTGTGTGTGTGTGTGTATGTGCAGATTTAATGTCTGTGGTTGCTCTAATTTCCGCAAATATTGAGATATCGGCTGTTTTTTTTTACTTCTTGTTTGATGTACAATATTCTGAAATATAATTATGTTCGCTCATTCATCCACTTACCTTTCGAGCAATCATCACCGGACCACATGGGCTCGCAGAGGCAGGTCTGGGTCTCCAGATCG
Source organism: Temnothorax ravouxi (assembly GCA_030770255.1). Classification (NCBI taxonomy): domain Eukaryota; kingdom Metazoa; phylum Arthropoda; class Insecta; order Hymenoptera; family Formicidae; genus Temnothorax; species Temnothorax ravouxi. Next base: position 42,554 of record JASTWP010002406.1, read on the forward strand.
AAATTCCCGTGACCGCTGCAGTCTGGCAGGCACTGCAGTGCCTCTTTATCCATTTGACTGCAGTCGGCTCCTTTCCAGCCCTTTTTACAGATGCACGTTCCCTCGGCGCAGAAACCGTGGCCCGAGCAAGTTGGATGTGGGACAGTCGACCTCTTCGCAGTACTTCCCCTTGTAGCCGCGTACACAGTTGCACTTGCCGTTGGTGCAATGCCCGTGACCAGTTGCAGTCGGGCACTTCGCACTCGTCGTGTCGCAGGGAGCACTCTTTGCCCTTCCAGCCGGGATTGCATTGGCACTCGCCGTTTATGTACTCGCCTAAATCGAAACGACGGGATTATTTGTTGATGGGACGCGAACGAGAATTATTTATGCGCACAAAACTCGCAAATATTTGATTTCGAACGGAGACTTTCAAGGATTAAAGCTCCCGATAAGACGCAATTGTCGCCGTAACTGATCGACATAGAAAATATTTGTATTTCAATTGATTGGATCCAGAAATTGCAAGAGTGCATTAATGTACTTCTCTTGAAAAATAAGTTACTATATTTTATTCACAGTAAATAAACACAACTGCGTATCGCTTCGCGAGTGCACTGAGGGAGAAACTGGTGTACCGAGCACCCAGGAAATTAACATGTATCGCGAG
>JASTWP010002407.1:0-43305 GCA_030770255.1 Temnothorax ravouxi
CTTACAAATCGAACTAAAAAATTCAAGATTGACTTATTAATTCAGCGCAAAATCTTAAAAAAAAAAAAAAAAAAAAAAACACACACACAAGCGCATGTTAATCAAACATCACGTTGGATTAAATATTACTTCAGTACTAGAGAAAAGAAGAGACGAAAAGAAAGACGGGGAAGAAAAGGGGGGAGGAAAGGGAGAGAAGTAGAAGAGTTAAAGAATAGGCAATGGCGATGACATGCAAGTACAAATTACACATTGTACATGTCAGAGTTGCCAACAAGTTTCGTCCACTTCATTGGAAGAATTAATTGCTAAACCATATCCCATAACAACCCCATTATCACGTCAACGTTATTTCATAAGCATTTAAAGTCTCGACCGCGAACGGTCGCGATTTCTAATCTCGGCTACCGTCACTATTGAACGATCCAAAATTTCTCTGCACACTGCATGTGTATGTGACAAAGTCACATCACACAATGGAATTTATCTATATAACAAACTAAAATATGTTTGGACATCGCGACCAGTCACCTCTGCTCTTGTGATCCCAATATTCGCCATTATAAACGAAACAACGGCTGTCCGTGTACGGATCTTGCTTCTTCCTGAACCACAGCGGTTCGTACGCCTCGTAAGGTAATCCTGCGGAGAGAGACACGAAATTCGTGAGCAAAAGAGCTTGATTTTCGCAATCTGACGATATAAACTTACCTTGTGCGGCGGCCCTTTCGGCGTCGTGCTCGCGAGCCCGTCTAACAGCTCTTTGTTTTTCTTCTAAACGCAATTTTTCTGCATTAGCCTCGTCCCATCGTCCATCCTCCATTAACCGCTGATCAGGCCTCAACCGAGAATCCGTCGGAGCTACACCTTCTTCCGGCTCGTTCAATTGACATGCTAGTTCCGTGAATGAATAATATTTCTCACAATCTTCACTGTAAAATTATATTAGGGTATTAAAATACTTCATACGCATTAAAAGTGCTGTAGACGGCAAATTTCTAATAAAAGATCCTCTTGATCAATTTTTGTTTTAAGACATGTATTTTTTAGCATAAGAAAATTTATTCCATTAGAAAAATATATATATATATATATATGTTATATAAAATTATGCTATGCTTATCATCACAGCTTTAACAGATGGTTGCGTTTGAATTCTTTACAAAAGAAAAAGAACAAGAACAAATATAAGGAGAGTGACAATTTCTTTTTTTAACAGATGCATATTTCCGTGCGCTTATCATTGCTACATACTTACGGAGGCAAACGTCGTTTCCAAGCTAATATATAAGGACCCGTCTTATAAACTGGATTATCGGGGGTGCCAGACGTGCTGATTACCGGAGCGATTTCTATCTTCGAATCCCATGTACCCTGCACTACCCATTTGACTTCCTTATTGGAATTCATGACTACGCCCTTCACCTTGCGCTGGCTGTCTCTCGAAAAATACGAGTACGGGATGTACTTCAAATGGCACTTGATACCTTCCTTATGATTTACAATATCCATGTCGCCGCTCTGGTCGACCCACAACTTTCCGACTATAATATTATGTACTGTAGTAGTAACTTTACGCCATGTATAATGTTGCTGGCCACTATTAAATTCTAGATGAGCGGTACCCAAGGGAATCACCTAATAAACAAAATTCAATTCTCAGAACAACCGTGTTTGGAAAATACGGATGGTTGTGCACACGTTTTGACGACGGTTGAGCGACTGTTTGCGATCGGTACGTACTTTTAATCTATCAAGCAAGACATCGTACCTGCAGATATTTTCCACGAAATTTAGAAGCCATTGTAAACTCCTGCCAACATCGCCATTTCTTCCCTTCGCAATGTTGAGCTAGCATAGGCGGATGATGAGACACTTGCTCCGAAATCGCGCGCCATCCAAGATCGTCCGTACGATCGCATTCGTAAGTTTCGCCTAAAAGAGGATTGAAGGGCTTTCCCGTTCTAGCGGCGGTTGTGGCGTAACTAGATACGGTGAACGCGGCTACAAAAGCCATCTGCTCGTAACTATCCGAACATTCTGCAGCCCTATGTTTAAGGAAAAATTATATGTCAATAACTTTTCTTTTTCACAAAATAGACCCGATTAAAGATATCGTACCTATCAAGAATATCTGCATATTCGTAGTCTTCCGTTAGTCGTTGGAGCATACTGAGAGGTTCCGAAAAGTTAACTGGCATGGGAATTTTGGACAGGTCCTTGCCAATGCAGTTTTTCATTATACTCCACAGATTCAAGGGATAATTTGGTTTTTCAGGTACCCTAGTCCTTCTCTTCCGTTTAGTGGTCATCCCGGTGCTGCTGCTGCCATTGTTGGATCGCCAAGCTGCCTGTTGTACGTGAAAATATTTACATCCCGTTTTTACTTAAAAAAAAAAAAAACAAGAGGAATGGAGAAAAAGGAAGAAAGACAATGTAAATTTACTTACGGTATCCAGGTCGTCTGGGTTCGTGACACGCGAGGAAGTCTGCGCCGCGGTGGAATCGGTCACAATGAGGAACGAATCGGCGCCAGTGGAATCGGAGACGGGCAAGGGCGTCTGATCACCCTCTGAGCTTGAGCCATCGTCGCTACCCTGAGAATCGTTGCGATCTCTCGCGGAAATCGAATTGCTCGTGGCGGGTATGGTTAGCGTGAAAATGTCCGATTCTTGGGCGTCGTAAAATTCAGCGTTGTCCTCCTCATCCTCTGACGGTGACGTCGTAACTGTGGGATCTGCAAAGTCAAAATTTCCCATTTGACGGACGCGACGCGGACGTGGGGGGGAAGGGGGTAATTCGAAGCCGAGAAGACGGGCGGAAGAAGATTGTACCGGAGCACGTGAACGTCAAGTGGGTACACGTTGCACAAAGATCGCCTAATCGCGCCCGAGGATAAGCATCGAGATAAGGTACAAAGTGTAAGTTTTTATCGCGACGCCGACGCACGACGCGACGCGATCGGGGAACACGAAGGAGGACAAAAAAAAAACGCGCGTATGTTATTAAAAATTACGGCACGCTGCGTCGAAGTCACGCCAAGTCACCCGCGTTCGCGAGATCGTATCGCGCGTTAATAAAGAATCGATACGGCGACGTCCCGCGAGCCCCGCGCGGCCAAGACCGCCGCCGCGTGGTCCGCGTGGATCCGCCGTCCGGAGACTCCCGAGTTCATTTCCCGCTGCTCGAGGACGATTTCGCGCCTTGTCCGGGCCTTGCCCCCGCGTTTCACTCCTTCCCGACTTTCCGGCGAATCGAATGTGCCGCCGCGCGTCCGCGCTGGCCGCTGCGGGGTCGCGGTGGCCGGTGCTCGCTCGATCGAGCCGGCGCGGCGCGAGGCGCAGCGAGGCGCGAGCCGCGATCGAGTCGCGGAAGGACGCTTCGCGCGAATCGCACGTAAACGCATCTGTCCCGCACCCTCGAGATTGTCTACTTCCTTCTTTCTTCTCCCTCCGGGGCGCGCACCACCAATTTCGAGTACCGATGAAAGAAGTGGATGAAGTGGATCACAGGGGCGAGGGAGGGCGAGATGGAGACGTATATGCGAACCAAAACCAACACGAAGACACATTCCCGTGTGATCTTTGATCTCGTCTCGATGACCCCAACTCCGCGACTCCCGGTTCCGCACCCCTGGTTCGACTCGGCGGCCGCGAGAAACGGTTACGAAACGCCGCTGACGCGCTCAATCTTGTCACCACCTTCCTCGAGCCGATCGTTTCGAGTTTCGACACATTCTTCCGATCTCCGTCGTCGGCGCGAGAGGCGATCGCGACTCCGGGGAATTCGGGGGGGGGGGGAACCGCGTTGTCGGAGCTAACGGCAGGAAAAGACGAATACACCAATTTGCGGTGCCACTCTCCCGTCGATTAAGCGTCGGGCACGGAAGAGACGGAAGCACACCCGACAATTGTGTCATGTGCGAACGTACATACATACATAAGTTATTACGTTACCATATATATGTTACATATATACAGGAACACGACGCGGGCGGGGATAAACGCTCTTTTGTCCTGTGTATATAGAGACACGGTACACAGACAATAGTCGGTACGTAACGTACGTAGATCACGGATGACGTAATCACGCGGATAATCACCATTCACCGCACATCGGCGCGTCGGCGCTTCTTGGCGGCCACCTAGCGCGAGCTCGGACAAACGACCGCGCGGGCGCCGAGATTTAAATTCGTGCTCGACAAGCGCGAGACGCTCCACGTCACGGACGAGTATAAATTTTTGTACGAGGAAAAAGAGGACAAATAGAATGCGCACTCGGTTAAATGTCAAATACGAACGCGAATCTAAAAATATAATTTGCAGAGAATGTCCGACTTTGGTCTGATGAATTGTTAATCGGACATTTAATTTCGTCAAAATATTTAATTAGCTTCAATACGCTGTATGGGAGATCTGCGATAAATAAGGAAACTTGACTGGGAGAGAATTCACATTTAATTAAAATTTCGACCGTGAACTCGTCATATTTCTTCGCGCAGTGCAAGAGATGCAGCGTACAAGCTGTCCTGAATCCACTGTACGTCCTTGTCAAGTTTTTTTTAGCTAATATATGATCAATGAAAATGTCTATCGATAATGCGTTTATTAGACATGAGAAAGAGGAGTTTAAACTTTAAAGAAATAAATAACAAAATTATTCTTCAGTTCAAGTGATGTCTTCAATAGAATTTAAACTTAATTTAAAGTTTAGTTGTACAAAACATAGAAAAACTGCAATGAGTGACAATGAATGACAATTTATTGCTCGACATTTTCGTTAAAAAGAAATAGACTATACAATGCCATTAAAACACATTAAATGATTTTAAAACATTCTATATGCTATACCAATTTAATTTCAATATTTGCTGTAATTTTCATAAACAAAATTTTGACAAATTTAAATAATTTTGTTACATTTTCTGGTACTTGAAGCAACGACGTAGCAGATAAAAGGTATCGAAAAATGCGAATAAATGCATGTTAACAAAAAGCGGAGAATAAAAAATATAATATAATAAACTTATTTACGTGAAGGTCTGTGTCCCCCCGCATGTGTCGCCGAAGGAATCGCGTGTTGCGCGGCTTCCTCCAGGTGGGAATGTTGCCTAGCTAACTGTTCGACCATTTTCTCTATCCGCACCTTCTGATCGCGCTCGTGCTGCAGCAATTTCTTCCATTTAGGCTCTTGTTGCTGGGCTAATTGCAAGTAATCGCTGCCCGTCTGCAACAACGCGTTCAATCAGTTCTCGAGTTACGTTTCGTATGAGATCACATCAGTATATTAGATCACATCAGTATATTAGATCACATCAGTAGAGAGAGAGAGAGAGAGAGAGAGAGAGAGAGAGAGAGAGAGAGAGAGAGAGAGAGAGAGAGAGAGAGAGAGAGAGAGAGAGAGAGAGAGAGAGAGAGAGAGAGAGAGAGAGAGAGAGAGAGAGAGAGAGAGAGAGAGAGAGAGAGAGAGAGAGAGAGAGAGAGAGAGAGAGAGAGAGAGAGAGAGAGAGAGAGAGAGAGAGAGAGAGAGAGAGAGAGAGAGAGAGAGAGAGGAGAGAGAGAGAGAGAGAGAGAGAGAGAGAGAGAGAGAGAGAGAGAGAGAGAGAGAGAGAGAGAGAGAGAGAGAGAGAGAGAGAGAGAGAGAGAGAGAGAGAGAGAGAGAGAGAGAGAGAGAGAGAGAGAGAGAGAGAGAGAGAGAGAGAGAGAGAGAGAGAGAGAGAGAGAGAGAGAGAGAGAGAGAGAGAGAGAGAGAGAGAGAGAGAGAGAGAGGAGAGAGAGAGAGAGAGAGAGAGAGAGAGAGAGAGAGAGGAGAGAGAGAGAGAGAGGAGAGAGAGAGAGAGAGAGAGAGAGAGAGAGAGAGAGAGAGAGAGAGAGAGAGGAGAGAGAGAGAGAGAGAGAGAGAGAGAGAGAGAGAGAGAGAGAGAGAGAGAGAGAGAGAGAGAGAGAGAGAGAGAGAGAGAGAGAGAGAGAATGTCATTGCCAAAGGGCAATTCCGTGAATGAGACGACCCTGATTGCGTGAAAATTGAACTCTGCTCTATGAGAATCCTGCGAATTTCTACGTAGACTTTGGACGACATTATTCGCATTCGTACAAGCGGCTAATTACTAACTGTGTCTCAAGATTTTGCCCCTTCTCTTTCCTCCCGTTAGATGAGTCACTCGCTCAGTCGTGTCGTATATGTCTCGTTACGATAAGATTTATCGAGATGTTTACAAAGCAAGTTCAAGAGTTTATTGAGCAAGTCCAATAAAAGTGGCACGCGAACAATATCATGCTATTATCTTCCGAAGCATTACTCAGATCCCCGAACGCGAATGTATTCTCCGATGTCCGTTTTTGAAGATATATCAGAGATTATGTGACATCGGCATAAATGTCGCCGCATTAAGAAGCTACTACAGTTTACAATTAAATGTTGAAATCTTGAAACGAGAATTTTGAATAAAAAACTGGATTTTCTGATCAAACGGTACAAACCACTATTACGAGACTTGCTAAATAAACAGCGAAAAGAGTTATTCACAGATACTCGGTCGTTCAATTTCACAAAGATTATCCGTTTGGACTTACGTTGATCATAGCATTCGCCGCAATCCGAAAGAGCGTGGCTCGCTCGCTGACGATCTTGAATTTCGCCGCTAATTCGGGGGACGGAGGTTCTAACATTTCCAAATCGGTCAAAGCTCGTTGAAGCGCCGATCCCTGCTTAAGCATCAAGTCATTACACGCCTGTAGATCGTCCAGTCGTCGCGTTAGATCCTTAATCACAGACGCGGTTTCTACGTTTTGATTGTCGTTATCTTGATATTCCTCCTCCTCTTCTTCTAAAAGAGATTTCGCCGCATAACGTCGCCGAAGTACTAAAGCTCCGATAATATACAAGAAAAAGACAGATGCAGCACGACAATTATAGGCAAAATGTATATAGACAATAGACATCGTATCGATGCTATGGTCGTTTGTGATGCAAATCAAATTCATAAATTATGCACACGTACGGTACAATAATCTATAACTAGTACATAAGATGATAGGAACGTTCATTAAATCATTTATAACGCTGGAATATTCTATTTTGTACCGTGCAACGATTAATTCAAATTGAGCAAAAAAATCTCGACTATTAATATTAACCTCATAAGCTCGAGTTCTATATTTGAAATGCATAAATTACGTAAGTCTGAATTCAACATTTTATACAGGGTATTCCAACTGTTAAACGTTTTGTAAGCGAAGAGGAAAGCTGAAAGATACCGGCCTTCACGATATAGTTAATTAATAAAACAAGTCTATTCGCAACGAGTCTATTGACTCTTTAGAGAATAGACTGAATTCAATTCTTTCACTACGATTTTAAACTTGAAATCTTTTAAAATATTTCGTTAAACTGCTGACATAGAAATATTGTACTTTAATTTATTCAAATTTATTTAATAAAAATTTAGTACTTATTGTTCATGTATATGTCATTTTTCAATGTTTATTAAACCGATTTCAAACTAACAAATCTGTCAAAATTAGAGTTTTATTATATTCTGATTTTTCGTGCATCAAATCAAAGTATTTTAAAGGAAATACTTAATTTGTCATGACAAAATAATTACGTTAACATGCTTCTCTATTGTACTTTTTGCTAATGTACAGGGTGCTTAAAAAAAATATTGATGCTTATATGTATAAAAATAACTTTTTAGAGAAACAGGACTCTGAGATAACACAAGATATCATATGTGTATTTTGTTTTCAAAATAGTCTCCCATGTGTTCTACAATTCTACATTATTGCAACGTATAAGATCTTCGACAGAAAATTGTAAATGTGCTTGCAACAATATCCAAAGAAATATGCCTCAGGGCTCTCGAGACCATCCGGTGAAGATTCCAGCACGAATGTGTTGGCAATGATGGCGAACAAGCGGAAACTTTTTGAAGACAAAATACATTTGTTACTATGATATTTTGCATTTATCTGAAAAAGTTGCTTCTCCATATAGACCAGTGCCATTAATATTTTTTGACGACAAAATTAGTAACAGGACGACTCTGGGTGGAAATGGTAGATAATTTTGCACTGAATGCGGGGGGAAAAAATGCAATTCGATCCGATGTATTTTAGGGTGTTCTGGGGTGACTTTTAGGGGTGGCAAGCGGTTTTTTGTGATTTCCGTCAAAAGTTGACCGCGGATAAAAAAGTGTTCTGAGAAAAAATTGTAGATATTAAAAAGATCTAAAGCTTTTGTATATATCATTTTTCACATAACCTCAAAATTTTCTAGAAAAATGTAAAAAAATGTTTTTCGTTTTTATTTATTTTCTCGAACAAAAACAATTTTTTTTTAACCAAATTTGGTGGAAACTTACCTTTTTATGTCCCAAATAAGCTGTAATTTTTTGAAAAAAAAAATTATTTTTCGAGCTTTTATTGACGTAAAACCGAAATATTACCCCTAACTTCAATCGAAAAATCTCGTGTTAAAATTTTAGATTTTCGATTTTTTCAGGGGTGGATTTTAATCGTTGAAATGTCTATTTTCAGATGGTGAACAAAAAAATTGACCTCACTTTGAAAAAAATTGCCAGAAATTGCGAAAAACTAAAAAAACGTTTTTTCAAAAAATAATATTTTCATGTACCTATTGCTTGAAATATGTTATTATTTATTAAAATTTTTAGTTGAAATGTGTAAAAATGGTACAATTTAATGTTGCATGAATAAATGAAATAATTGCAAATTATTGAAGAAATAGATGTGAAAAAATATGTAAAAAAACGTAGTTTTCCAGTGTTAAGACATTAGGTTTTGACTGGTCTCAGTCAGAAAAAATGATTATTGCAATATCTTCATTATAAAAATGTAAATTTATTTACATCGTTTTTACACCACGTGTTACACATACTTTCTCTTTTTCGCTGGCAGTTCTTCGTTGTCAGATTGTATAAAACTTGCAGATTCGGGTGGATCTTCGTTGGAGCTGTTGTCTTCTTCAATTTCGATATTCCGTTTAAGAAGTTGTTCATCGTCGATAGCTGAATTATGCTGATATTCACTGAACAAGAATTGATTCCGGAAATATTGCTGAAAACTATTTGCTGCAGCTGTGAAACCGGATGTAACAGCAAAAAATGTGGATGTCGCAAACACGGACTGAAATGCACAAATTTGTGTTTAAACTGCTACGCTTCCGAGAAATGCTGCAATTTGGAACAAAAACATGTTGAGAAAATAAGCGACTCGGAAGAAGCTATCGACGATGAACAACTTCTTAAACGGAACATCGAAATTGAAGAAGACAACAGCTCCAACGAAGATCCACCCGAATCTGCAAGTTTTATACAATCTGACAACGAAGAACTGCCAGCGAAAAAGAGAAAGTATGTGTAACACGTGGTGTAAAAACGATGTAAATAAATTTACATTTTTATAATGAAGATATTGCAATAATCATTTTTTCTGACTGAGACCAGTCAAAACCTAATGTCTTAACACTGGAAAACTACGTTTTTTTACATATTTTTTCACATCTATTTCTTCAATAATTTGCAATTATTTCATTTATTCATGCAACATTAAATTGTACCATTTTTACACATTTCAACTAAAAATTTTAATAAATAATAGCATATTTCAAGCAATACATGAAAATATTATTTTTTGAAAAAACGTTTTTTCAGTTTTTCGCAATTTCTGGCAATTTTTTTCAAAATGAGGTCAATTTTTTTGTTCACCATCTGAAAATAGACATTTCAACGATTAAAATCCACCCCTGAAAAAATCGAAAATCTAAAATTTTAACACGAGATTTTTCGATTGAAGTTAGGGGTAATATTTCGGTTTTACGTCAATAAAAGCTCGAAAAATAATTTTTTTTTTTTTCAAAATTACAGCTTATTTGGGACATAAAAAGGTAAGTTTCCACCAAATTTGGTTTAAAAAAAATTGTTTTTGTTCGAGAAAATAAATAAAAACAAAAAACACAGTTTTTTTACATTTTTCTAGAAAATTTTGAGGTTATGTGAAAAATGATATATACAAAAGTTTTAGATCTTTTTAATATTTACAACTTTTTCTCAGAACACTTTTTTATCCGCGGTCAACTTTTGACGGAAATCACAAAAAACCGCACAAAAAACCACCCCTAAAAGTCACCCCAGAACACCCTAAAATACATCTGATCGAATTGCATTTTTCCCCCCGCATTCAGTGCAAAATTATCTACCATTTCCACCCAGAGTCGTCCTGTTACTAATTTTTTCCGTTTTTGATCTCTTTAACGCCTAATGGCACTGGCCTAATATAAGTGTCAACATTTTTCTCTTAAGCATTCCGTGCTTGGTGATATATCTGCAGTGGAATAATAAAATGTTTTTGAATCCAGGCATTTGATCTTGTTGATCTTCTACACATCGATTTAAAAGGGTGGAAAAATCCCAGATATGCCGAAAACGGCCAGGCTTACGTGATAGACAGGCACAATTCGTACGAACCAGATTCCATCGCTTGGATGGCCTTGGCTTTCGCGAGCTCGAGGGCTGTGACCCACTGCTGCCGCTCCACCTCGGTCGACGCCTTGATGTGGAAGGTCTGCGTGCCGCCGTTGCTCACGACGAAGGTGCAGGCGTCCACCGTGTGTATTAAGGCCCCGTGTAAGGAAATCGTGCCGCGGCAGGTGTGGGACATCTCCGCGGGGTTCCTGAAACAGGGGGTAACGGAGACGCGACAGTTTCAGGTACGCGTCTCTCTCTCAGGTCCGCTCCGGGTTTGCCGAATGACACAAAGAAAGATGGACGTTGAGTTTGCAATCGGGGGAGGGACTCGACTCTTTTTTCTGCGACGATCCGGAACGATTACACGGCCGTGAAGAAAGTTTATCCAAGCGACCACCTCTCCCCCCTCCAAAAAAAAAGAGAAAAAAAAAAGATCGGTTACAGCAACGTGACGATTGTCTGCGTTAATCTGTGACACCGTATCTCTGACTCGGTGGGAGAGGCAGGTGGAGAGGATGGCGGGGGAGTAGTTAGCATTGAAATAGTATGGATTTATTGACATAATCCGAGAAAATAAACACTTGATTATCCGTCCGATGGAAAGCGATCCCATTACCGTACCCCCGCGTTACGGATCCATCCGACCGCTCTGCGCCCTATCCCGGCGCGAACGCGTCCGCACAAGCGAGTGTCTCTCGGCCGCGCTCACGGTCGTCGGTCAAGAGCAAACCCGTGGGAGTTAATTCTCTCTGTCGTACGAAACGACAATCCAAAGACCGAGGGGAGCGGGAACGAGGGAAGAGGAGCTCTCCATCGAATCATGCACGTGAGGTCACTCGGGTTAATCGGACACGCAACAATCACGATTCCACGTGGAGGAAAAAAAAGGGAAGAGAAAAGTTATGCCAGCGCGCTCAGGATCGTACAGGGTGTCGTCGAAACGGGTCGCCGAGCTCAGGGGTGGACTCTACTCGCTCGTGGGGATGAACAAAGAGAGAGAGAGAGAATCGCGCGCGATCGCGATCAGCGATCAGTCCGAGAACTCTCGCTTCTAGTATTTTTGTCTCAATAACGAACAATACTTAATGAGGCTCATTGAGATTCAGATAGGTTGGTAGGTCTATCGTTGCGTTAATCTATACGATACGTGATGAATCTATACGTCGGAATAAAAGATGAATAGATTCTTCCATCAATCTGCATTTCGGTCTATATGTAAGATCCATTAGTCATCAGCTAACGTCATCAGCTAACGTCAATGCGGAGTATGTGAAAGGGCAGCTTTGACAATCGATTTAAAAGGCAAGACCGAGTTCCATTTTATGAGAATAGAGCTTCCGCACGAGTTTCTGAGAAATTGTCGCGAAATTCTGCGTAGACCAGGAAAGTATAATTCGGCGAGTTCCGAATCGCATGCTCGCGTGATCGCATGATCTTCCTGCATCCTTAGATCGAGTAAAACGCACCGTTAGAGTTCATCGATCCGCTTAAGGACACCCTGTATACGTTAATTAACGGAATTGTCTCGAAGATGTACTCGCGTATACATTTATATTTCCCAACATGGTAAATTTTACAATATCGCGCGTAACGTCGCTCGTTACGTAACGCTCGGTAAATATTTGCGACGAAACATCTAGACGAAATCCGACGAAATCGATTTTCATGCAGTAAAACAGTCTTCGGAATTTATTGAAAAGGAACCGGGGCCATTGTTGAGTTTAATTTATCGCGAGTTGTCGCGGCTAGGTCCCGCGATACCTGCTGATAAAATTCATTTTATTCAGCGGCGATACGTTGACCCGATTTTTTCAACTCCGCGGTATCCACGATATTTATATACAGGGTGTCCCGACGATACTTCTCCTTCAAGCCGCAGATTCTTCGGCGTACCTACTCGGATTAAACTTTCACTTATCGGATGTATCGAAACGCGCATCCATGGCATCCGTCTATCCACCCAGCCAGCATTCATATTTTCATTAAGGAGAAACAGAACGTAAAAATTTATGTAAAAATCCGCGGCTGAAAGAAAGCACCCTGTACGTCGATAAATCTCGCGCCGAGTTATATCCTGGTGCGTGAAGGGAAATTTAGGCGACGGGGAGTCTCCGTAACTAGAAAGAAAACAAGGAAATTATGTTTAATCGAGAGGAAAGGAGGAAGTCATTCAGACAGAGAGAGCATTACGAAATCTTTCGTTTCGTCGATCGCACTTGGAGAACGGGAGAAAACGTAAGACTGTGACCCGCGGATAATTTTCTTCTGCTACTTTCGAGCGTCCGCCTAAAAGAATAAGAAAAAAAAAAAAAACCGTCTAATCGGAGATACCGGTATAGGCAGCTATCTCGCCAATCCGACAACGACGCCGATCCGACCGTTACACCGCGTGAGAAACCGCTAGAAAAGTGAACAAAAGTGGACGATGAATCGAGACGAACGTAACTGGCACGATAAAGGACACGACATAAAGAAGCGGTACGTCTCATTGCACGCGGCTGCATTATTGTACACACACATACATAAAAGACAGAGAAACAGAGAAATAAAAAACAGAGAAAGAGAGAGAGAGTGAGTGAGAGAAAAGGACGATAGAGAATATCAAGTGTTACGTTTAGCACGGTTTAGCGGTACGAGAAGGGCACGTTTAATTTCCAGACTCCACACGTACAGCTGATACACGTGATGTAACCGCCGACATGTTACAGGTAGGTGGAGAAAGCGGATGAGATTGTTTTATTTTTTTATTAGGGCCATCGATAAGTTAAAATTGCACGGAAAAATGTAAAGTTACGTGATGTGCGTATGTGGGTACGTGTGTATGTATGTGATCGAGTATCCACTTCTAAAGGAGTTAAAAAAAAAAGAGAAATAGGAACAAATCGTCCTTAGGGGACAGTTTTTTAATTACAAACTCGCGGAGAGGGGTAGGGGGAAATCGGGATGCGATTTCAATTTTATCTTTTTTTTATTTTGCTCTTTTTTGTTTGTTTTTTTTACTTACTCGGAGGCTCTGCCAGCCCTCCGCTTGCGTCGCGATGATATCTTTGGCCCCCCTGTTGGTTCAGCCCTAAACAATCCATAAAACAAATAGACCCCGTTCACATTGTGTAACACTGTGTGCAAGTGCTTATTGACTCGAGATATTTCGTTCTCTCCTCGTCTTTCTTTTCTTTTTTTTTGTCTTTTACCGCAAGAAATCGACAGAGTATATACGGACAATCTTTTCACTTTGTCGAGTCGCTCCAAGTTCGCGAGATCGGAAGGAAGAAAAAAAAAAGGGAAACCGGTAAACGCGTCGGCGAGTGACGCGAGACAATAAAAGTTCACTCGGTTCGTAAACGCGAGCGCTGCTGTGGACTTTTTCGTGCTGTTAAACGCGTGTAAATAAGTACTGTGCGAGAAGAAGCCTCACGGCAGAGACAACACGGGAATCAAATTCCGTATTATATACGCCGGCGGTGCCCGTGAAACACGTACCAAGTGAAACAATCCTCGACGGAAGCGTTGCAAACTCAAATCACACAAACTGTGCCAAGCGGAGTGTTAAAAATGAACAAATAAAAAAAAATAAAAAAAGAAAACGGTTGTCCTAGGAAGCCGGTGCGCAATCGTTTGTCAGAGAAACGCGGCTGCTCCACTTGCGGAGATAACGAGGGACGAGACTGCGAGATTACAGAGTGTATGAAGTTAGCCCCCCTTTTTTTGAAATTTATATTTTTGAAAGTTGTTCCAGATTGTGTTCTGAACTTGTACTACATTGTTCCAAAACGATATTCCTTAATTCCAAACAGTTTTTTAATAAAATGAAAAAAACAATTTTTTTGGCTGGCCCCCCTTTTTTCGAAAATCGACAATTTCTTTATCGCTACAGATTGTTCTAGTTGTTCCAAATATTGTTCCAAAAGGACAGATACCTAAACCAAACCAAAAATCCAGAAAATAAAAAAAACTATTTTTTGCTGGCCCCCCTTTTTTCGAAAACCGAAAATTTTTTTATCGCTACAGATTCTTCTAGTTGTTCCAAACATTGTTCCAAAGTATTAGTTCGATTGGTTATAAACTTTAAGAGATATTAAAAGAAAAAAATTTCTTTTAATAACACTTTTTGGTCATTTATTCGTAAACAAAATGACTTACAAAACTGTCGATCTAGAACATATTTCTAACCGCTTAGAACAACTCATTGTCAGAACAAAATTTTTAAGACCAGAACAAGAACCTAAAGGGTACTTTACTCTTCATCGGAAATATTTTTCGATTTTCTTGGTTAAATATCTTGTTCCAAGCTTTCCGCGTTAAAACTATCGTGTTCTCTACTAGAACAACTCAGAACAAAAATTTTAAGATCAGAACAAGAACCTAAAGGGCACTTTACTCTTTAAGCCAAAAAAAATTTTTTTTTTCATTTTATTAAAAAACTGCGTTTGGAATTAAGGAATATCGTTTTGGAACAATGTAGTACAAGTTCAGAACAATCTGGAACAACTTTCAAAAATATGAATTTCAAAAAAAGGAGGGCTAACTTCATACACTCGAGATTACAGACGGTCGGGGGCTGTTTGCGCTCTCGTGTCGTAACGAATCTTTCGTTCCGCTTTTAATTACAATCCGGGGGTTCCCGGAGCGAGATTCGCGTAAAAGTTAGCCAGCTAAGGTGACGGATGTTGTCGTATTGCGATAACTACAAAGCGCCATAAGCGAATCCAGGGCGTAGAGTCTCGCGGGAGATTTAAAAACGAAAGACGTGCAGATATCCTATATACGTGATAAACTCCCTCCGATGCGTCGTCGAAGGCGAGGGTCTGCAATATAGGATTGTATCGTTTTCAGAAACGTCATTCTCTCAGGATAATAGGCCTGTTCGTTTTGGCTGAGAACCTTCTTGTACGGTTCATCTTTTTTCTTTTTTTCTCTCCAACGTGAAAAGAAAAAGAGGAAAAATGAACCGCGCAACAAGTTCAGCTAAAACTAACAGACCTGATAAGTACATAAAAAATCCTTGTAACGCGAATGTTTGACGCTTGGAGTGACTTGCATCGTCAATCTCGAATAATTCTTCAACTTGATATTCCCGTAAGGATTTGTTTATTCGACCTAACTGGCTATTTTTATTAATTATAATATTATAATCATCACGTTTCGACTCTGTTTTGATCCTTCTCAATCGATGAAACTTTGATGCTAATATATATAAGCATCCTTATACATATTAGAATCACTGTAGATAATTTGTTGCGAAAAAGATAGCCAGAGCTAGATTGAATAAAAAAATCCTTATCGTTAATCATTTACTGGCGAAGTAAAAGTTTCTGATTTGGTTTGAGTTTGGGACGTTCCTATTCGAGTAAGCTGTCTCCAAGAAGACTCGACTCCAGACTCGTCGAGGATCCCTCCTACCGATCCCCACGCGCTTCGCGACGTATCCTGTAGACCGTAGAGACTTAAGCGAGTTATACGCAATATTATCCGTGTCATCCGCAAGGAGTTTTGTCACGCTTTTATGTAATCGTCGACCGCTCGTCGCTCTGTCCCGCGCGTTAACGCGCTGACGAATGCATCGCGAATTCCGGTTGAAGCTGGAGGTGAACGTTTATCGTGCAATTCGAGTGTAAATGGCGTTCCAATTCGGCATTAAAAGACTTGGATAAACCAGATTCGTGCAAATTACGCCATTGAGAAATCGCAAAGCCTGCGGTATTACGGTGAATATGCGCGCTCTCTCTCTCTAAAGGCGTTTATAAATGTTTCTCATCCGATACTTTCTCTCGCGTCCTGACGCGTCAGGTTCCCTTACAATTAGAGACTACGAATGTCACGCGGTGTGGATATACGACGAGAGTAAACCTTCCGGGGGAAGGAGCGACAGGGAACTGTTTCCCCGCGGCGCGTCCCTCGGGCCGACACGCGCCGCGGATAAGAAGCGAAGTCTGTTTTCTTATCTCTCTTTTTAAACGGTTCTAATACGGCGCAGAGACCCTGACAGATACCCGCGATCTCGCCCGCATTAACAACGCGCGCGCAAACTATTTGCATTAGAGCGCACAAATCGCACGGTATCGTCCCCTCCCGCGCTCGCTCGCCCCCGTCGCGTAGACGATACCGCGAATACGCGTGACAGCTGTTGCCAGGCTATTTTTGACCCGGGAGCGATCGGAAAAAAGAGTTCTGTCACCGCGCACATAACCTAATCCGCGACGCTCGGCAGAGAGCAGCTCCGTGTCGCACCTTCGGGTTCTCCCTTTTCTTTTCTTTTTTTTTTCCTTTCTTTTCTCTCTTCTCTCCGGGTTAATCGCCGTCGAAGACGACGGACAGCGGCGGCCGACGATGGGGATCGCGTGCCGCGAGGACGACGCGACGGCGACGTCGAGATCGATCGCGCCGTTTAAAAAACACAGCGTGAGCGAAACACGTCCCGCGACGGGTGGTGAGACGCGGGGAGATCGCGAGACCGGGTTTCGACGTCGGCGACGGTCCGCGGGTCCGACGACACGTAGGAAACTACCTGTAGTACGACAGGAGGCCGTTTGACAGGACGAACCATCTCCGTTGGTAACCTTTCAGGTAATTCGTCCATTTGAAAAGCCAGCCTTTCATCTCCTGCGCGCCGTGCTGGCTCTTCGGATCGCCCATGGTGCCGTCGTCGGCCTCGCGCGGTTGCGCTCGCGTACCTCGCACCTCCCTGAAACGAACGCGATGCGAGCCGATGTCTGCCTACACATCACCCGCAATGTTGTACCGCGCCACCATTTTGGCAATTCCTCGTGGACGTGGAAGGAGGCCTGAGGAGAGACTGACGACTGACAGAGAGTGAGAGAGGGAGAATGAAGGGGGTTGGTCACCTCCCCCCTCGCCAGCCCCGAGCCCACGATGTCCCGACGTAGAGCGTATAGGGTTTCTGTCTCTGTTCTGTCTCGTTCTCGTCGGCCGTCGAGCACGCAACGAACAACACAGACGCGGTGTACGTGGGATAGTGGTCGAATGACAGGCAATGACGGCGTCAAGGTGATCGCTGAAAGCGATCCGCTGGTGCGGATCTTCTTCTTTTCGGCGACGTAACACTTCGCTTCTCCTTGGCGTACGGCGCCACGACTCACACGCCACTCGGACTCGGACACGGACTCGCCACGTTCCTCACTGACGGCTCACCTAACCTTTGTTACTTGTTACCGTCGTCACTGATGTAACGCGCTCATCATTTATGTGTGCCGTGTGTGCGTATGTATATACATACATACTACTACACATACACCGCATACGATCGTACAGTCGAGATCAAAAGTGTTGACAAAAGTTTGGACGTAGCGAATAGAAGAATTGCACTTGTAGCGTTTTCCCCTCTTCGCCACACCTTCTCTTTCCTCTTTCAGCGGTTGGCCAAAAACTAGAGGAGACAGGGAAGCTCGGGGATACAGTTCTTCTCGCTACATCACTGAACGTTATTTTTTGCTCCTGACTGTACGTACACACGACACGCCAATCATAAGCGAATTACAATACTGCAGATTCTTGACTTTGTTGACTGTATAAGAATATAAGCTGCTGATAAGCTGCGTATAGGTACTAGTAAAAATTCAGAAACTCTCAAGAGACTGTATAGCATTAGATTCTATAGCTGTGTTCCCAATGTTCCCATATTCACTGTTAGTATTATATATAGTTTGGTACACAATAAACTCTTTCAGTACTGACAGTAAATATCGAAATAACGCAGCTTAAGTAGTATTCTCTTTTTCTTGTAGTACATCGAAACATCTAAACAATATATAATAAAACATTAAATTAATTTAATATTACGTTATAATAAATTAACCATCCATGTAACTTTAAAACAGTACTTAATAGTATATGTATGTATGTATACATACATGCTTTGTTGATGTGTCAATAAACCTGTAAATTTGTCATTTAAGTGTCTGCAAATTCATTTTCTGTCTTTAAAATATGGCGGTTAGTTCTGCCATGTTCGGTCTAACACGGAAATTCGCTAATCAGGAATAAGGGTGCTGTCACATGGCGGTCAGAAATTCGGAAAACGGAATCTCGGAAAAGTAACGGAGAGGGGGTCAACCAATCAGAGTCAGCTCGATCGGTGCGATTTTTCAAGGGCCGGGCTCTCCATGGAACGATTTTTACGGAAAACTAAACGGCATTCTAACCTCGACATATTTTTAAATTAAAGAGAAGATTCTATATAATTTTAGAGTATAATAAAAAATACGTCGAAGCTTTATTTTTTAATAAACTACTACTACGGTAAGTATCTTTTTTCTTCTAAAACAATAAAAATAATTTTTTCAATTTTTACTTATTCCGGAAATATCAGTCCATGGGGAGCCCAGTCACAAAAATTTCGGACTGACAAGTCCGCAATTTTTGCATGTCTGACAGTATGTACATTAACTATTTATGTATTAAAAATTGTGTATTTATATTATTTTGTAGAGATAGAGATCATGAAATTGAAAAAAATTAAAATACTTTTAACAATAGAAGTTATTAAATGGCGACAAACTCCACAATCATCAATAGTTAAAGAAATACGACGACGAGAATTATTAAAATTATATTTATTATATAGAAGAATAAAGAAGAGAGAAGAAAAAAAATTCAAAAGAGATTCTGGGTCCGTCCTATATTTACCGTAAGACAAAGACTGTTGCAAGGTGCAAGTGATAATCTTATTAAAGAAATGGAAAATTCTGATCTAGAAAAATTTATGGAATATTTAAGAATGGATACACCTACATTTAATGAATTATTAAATCTAATCAAACCACATATTGAAAAACAACGTGCAGTAAGAGAACCGATTTCTGCAGCAACTCGTCTGCAAATATGTTTACGATATTTGGCATCAGGAGATACAATGCCTTCAATTTCATTTGCATTTAGAGTGGGATTAAATACTGTCTCTAAAATTGTTAGTGAAACATGCACTGCTATTTGGAATGTTTTAAGTAACCAAGTTTTCCCAGAAATTACTGAAAATTTTTGGAAAGAAAAGGCAGAAGAATTTGAAACACTATGGAATTTTCCACACTGCATTGGAGCTATTGATGGAAAACATATCGAACTTCAGGTATTATTATTATTAAATAAATGCTAAGCTACTAATATTAACTAATACTGATTAATTTTAAATTGTATTTTCACTTTTTTGTTTTAGGCTCTACCTCATAGTGGTTCTACTTTTTATAATTATAAAGGCACTCATAGTATAGTCCTATTAGCATTAGCGGATGCTAATTGTCGTTTCACCATTGTTGATATTGGAGCAGAAGGAAGACGCAATGATGGCGGTATTTTTCAAGAAAGTGAGCTTGGATATCGATTAGAAAATAATGATCTTAATCTGCCGAAACCAAAGTCAATAATAGAAAATGGACCTAAATTACCATTTGTCATAGTTGGTGATGAAGCATTTGCCTTGACTTCTTATATGCTACGACCATATCCTCGAGCAAGTAATTTAAATTTAGAAAAGAAAGTATTTAATTATAGACTTAGTCGGGCTCGAAGAGTAATCGAATGTTCTTTCGGAATTTTATCGACAAGATGGCGAATTTTTCGAAGACCATTGGCAGTTACCGTAGAAAATGCAATTTCTGTAGTACAAGCAACAGTTTGCTTACACAACTTTCTAATGGGAAAAGATTTAAACGTTCCTTTAGAACAGAGACAATATGCTAATATTGACTTAGAGAACATAAATAATTTTGATCAAATATTAGGTTCTAATATAAATAATAATACACTTTCACGAGGTGGACAAATTCGAAATGCATTTACTGAATACTTCTGTACTGAAGGAGCTGTCGAACAGCAGTGGGATAAAGCATATAATAATGACTTTTAATATTGTAAAAGGAAAATTTGCTGACATTAATGTAATTATTTATTATATATGCATATTAAATGTAGAAAATATAAATAAGATAATACCAAATGTTAACTAAACATAAGTATTAAATATATAGAATAAACATAATATTAAATAATGGTAAATAATTAACTGAATCATTCCAATCCCAATCGTTCTTCTACTTCCCTTAATTTCGTTAAAAATTCTAGTTCCAATTTCGATCTTTCTTTATAGGGAAGTTTGCGCATTCCCTCTGCTAAACGCATCACAAAGCAGGTAACTGGATCAGGCTCAGAAAGTTTTTTTAACATTTCAATTAAAGTTTCGTCGAATTCATCCGAATTTCCCGAACTTCTTTTTTCTGCAAAAAGTGTATTGATAAATTTCATGTCATTATATAATTTCAAATAGAAAATAAATTTAAAAACTTACTTTTTTTTGGCAATGTTGAAGTGCTACTACATGACAAAGTAGGAGATGGAATTTCATTACTTTCATCAATAATATTGACGAATATTGATTCATCTAATGAGTTATCATTTTCTACTGCGTTTGATGTTAATGGTTGTGGTTTTTTTACCATTCTTATAGAAGAAATTGATCTACAATTAATTGTAATAATTAATATAATAATATTAATAAGTAATCTTTATTATGCAATTTATATAAAAAATATTATAAATTGTTACTAAATAAAAAAATAACAATTTTAAGAACTTACGGACGATGCTCAAAAATATCATTTAGGAAACTCATTAAGTGATGATGCTTAAATGATGGTTTAATTGGTTGATTTTTAGGAATACCAGCTGCACCGCTTCTCTGAACAGATGCTTTAAAAATTTTTTTATAATTATTTAATGATTTTCTGTAGCAATCTTTGAGATGATTCCATCTTTTTTCTGCCTCTGTTGGTGTATACATTCCTGAAATACAAATTTATAATATACTTATATAAGAAAATGTGTTATATATATATATATATATATACATATATATATATCTTTTTTATTATGATTAATTAAATATAAAGTATAATAAATATAATATAGTAACAAATAGAAGTTTTACCTTTTAAATCTTCTGATATTTTCCTCCATAAATCTGCCTTCTGTCGACTCCGTTCTTTTAATGGCATGCGATAATCATATAATGGAGGATGTTTTTGAACAGCATTTATCAATTCTTCGTCAATCTCTTGTTTATTTTTTGAATAAGATGTATTACTATCTGTTTCTTCTATTTCATTTTCTATTCTTTCTATACTTGCTTCTTCATCAATTTCGTTGTCACAGTATTGAATATCTAAAAGATAATAAACATATTATGTCATTTAATTGTATTTATAATATATTAACAATTACGAGAAGAATGAAATTGAAATTTGTTATACCTTGTATGGAAATATGTCTATTGTCATCCGCAACTAACACCTGTTTATTTCTATCAATTATATTTAGACATGAATGTGATGAGATTTGATTTTCTTTCAACACCCATTTGCAATAACTACATGTAAATTGCCTCTAGAAATAAAGAAAAAATTATTTTTATTGTTATTAATTTATAGGTTATTCAACAATCTAACCGAATTTTATATTTACAAAAGTATTTTTTTTTTTTTTAATTGAATATGTATCTTGAAAAAACTATAATTATAATAACTAAATATAACTTACCGCCGATATGTTTGTATTCATGATAAAATAAACTCTTAGCACGAAAATAGTGTACACTTCTTCTCATACATATAAATCAGAAGGATCACTGTTT
Source organism: Temnothorax ravouxi (assembly GCA_030770255.1). Taxonomy (NCBI): domain Eukaryota; kingdom Metazoa; phylum Arthropoda; class Insecta; order Hymenoptera; family Formicidae; genus Temnothorax; species Temnothorax ravouxi. The sequence continues at coordinate 22,125 of JASTWP010002407.1, forward strand.
TCCGAAGCTCAACCTGGCTCAACCTTGTAACATATGCATGTGAACAAAATGATTCTGATTGGTTGACCCCCTCTCCGTTACTTTTCCGAGATTCCGTTTTCCGAATTTCTGACCGCCATGTGACAGCACCCTAAAGTTCAATATATCCAAAATTTTACTTAAATCTTTAAATTTTAGAAAGATTTCACACATTTATAACATTTTTACATATTTATAAATAATATAAATCGACTTATTTATTTTCATTCTTTTTATCTTAATTTGTATTTATCATTAACGTCAAAAATGTACTGCTGTTTTAATATCGTAATTTGTCAAGATAATTTTTTCATATAAATTACTTAAGTAATCCTTCGTCCGCATAGGTTTTTTTGGCACCTTTACGCCGCATAGGTGGGTCGTTTTCGTCCTGACGTTTTTTTTAAGTGTTAAAGTGTTAAAAAAAATCTGAAAAAATTCATGGAGGTAATTTAAACCTTCAAATTGAAGTATCAATCATAAAATTATAAGCAATTTAATTTTTTTACATAATTTTTATTTAAAAAATGGAGCAACTACAACTACAACTAGTAAAATCATGTTTTACTCAAAAAATCATAACTTTAAGACAAATAAAGATATCGAAATAAATAAAAAAAGAAATTGAAGGGAAAAAGCGTACTTTTCATAAAAAAAATATTGCATGCAATTATTTTGAAATAAAGTGCTTAAGTGTTCGCCGCAAACCTCGTTTTTTCAAGAATTACGTGTCTCCTGTGACGGCCAGAGGGGGACTGGCGCCTTGAAACTCGGTAGGCGGGTTCTCAGGAAGCATAACTTTTTTTACGGATGCGCGCAGTGACGCCCTTTCTACCCGTTTTCAAAAGTTACAACTACGTTTGATTTTTGCCCGGACGAAAACGACCCACCTATGCGGACGAAGGGGTAAGATAATAAAATATATAATTTATCATAAAATAAACTTTTAATCACCGAAAAGCTTGCGTTATATTGTAACATGGCTTATTTCTATTGTTTACACTCCAAATAATTTTTCCCTGCAATTATCCCCGATACTTTCAAATTTGAATTTCAGAGACTCATTTTACACGATCTACAATTCATATCGGAGAGAATTCAAGTTAGTATTCTACTATAACGATTTCATATGCCAATATATGCAATATAAAAAAAAACAATTGTGAAGAATAAAACTACACACACATATATACAATATATATTAAAGTACATAAATGTGTCAATAAAATTCATGGCCACGGTCTGGAAGACCGTGTGTTCATGGCATAAAACAAACTTAAATTAAAACGCGTCAAATTTTCTACCGCGAATTGTAGCTCGTCTAAATGGTCCAAATTGAGCTTTATGAATCAAGACAATCCTGAGAAAGAGAAAATGGAAGTTCCGGAAAGACGGGCGAAATGTTTGTTTCGTTTCCTCGTGTCGAACGTCGAACGAATTCGCGATCGCGCGGCGGCTGCGAGGTCTGCGAGGCCTGCGAGGCGACGCGTATTCCAGTACACCCGGTAGACGCGCTCGCGACAGACAGAGTGCGGTGCGGACCTGGCTGCGCCCTGCGCCCGTTCGAGCCTAGCTTGGTGGACTGCTTGAAGCCAAGCAAGCGGTTGACCCGCGCCGCGCAGTGCGAGTGCGCACTCCGCGCAGTAGTTCTCATCGTGGCAATCGTGGTGCGGTCGGCGGTACGGCGGGACGGCGGCCGTGTCGTGGTGGTCGCGACACCGCTCTCACGCGCGCGCCGACGAGATATTCGTTCAGCGTGTCCTCGCCGTCCTCGGTCCTCGTATACGGTCCCGTTTTCGCGTCGCTCTCAGGACAGCTCGCGGTGGGCCGATGAGGTGATGCGCGGTCCCGCGACGGGCCCAGACTTTGGATCGCCCAGGTGAGACGCGTGTCGCGTGTGCCGTGTCGCGGCGAGAATTATTCTCGGTCGCGAGTCGCGAAGGCGAGCGCGAGCTGCGCGAGCGGTTTTCCGGGATAAAAGGGAAGTAGGATCGAAACCTCTCTCGGTGGGCCTCGGGGCTCGGGACCCAGGGTCCAGCGGGGGATCACGTGACCCGTGTGTTTACCAAAATGGTGAACGTCGTCCGTGGTGCGATACGAACGGCCCTGCGTTCCGTCCGCACGGGAGCGGCCGCGCGGCGCTCGGATGCGTAAATAGCCGCGATCAGCTGTGCTACGTGCGCCGAACGGAGAGAGAGAGAGACAGACAGACAAGAAGAGAGAAAGAGAGAGCGCGCACGCAGTGCTTTGGCGTTCCGATCGTACGGCGTCGTCGTCGGCGTCGTCGCCGTCGCCGTCGTCTCGAGTCTCGACACGGCGTCCGTGCTGGTCCGTGCGTCGCGCGTCGCGTCCCGGACGACTGTCGATCTCCGCGCGCGTCTCCGTCGGCCCCCGTTTCTCGCTCGTCCTCGGCCTGGCGACGCACGCTTCGCGGGCGAAAGTTGGAAAGTGGTGGCGCGGTCGCAGGAGATGCCAGGAGCCGACGCGGAGGCGGTCACGGTTCACGACGGTCCACGACGATCGCCGCCTCCTAGTCGCGCGATGTTGTCGCGCTAGACCCGAGTCGCCCGCGATGTCGTTCGTTCGTCCCGTTGCGCGTTGCGCCGAGCAGCTCGTCCTCGATCCTCCTCGCTGCGCCGTCCGCACCGTAAGCTCATCCTAGAATCTCTTTTATTTCCTTAACGTCGCGCCGCTTAAGAGGGTGACCCGGAGGTTTTCGCAGGCCTAATTCCAAATTCGCCAATAATGCTGAACTCGAGGGACACCAGGTACGTTTATCCCGGTTGGTCTTTCTCCGATTTTCACATTCCGACGGTCGACGACCGATGACCGTCGTCGGTTTTGATCAGGGTTAATGCTATTCCATTTCTTTTTTTCTCTTTTCTTGTAGCAGATGATCTCTGATATAGGTTAGTGCGAGTAAGAAGCACTGCAACAACGGACATCTAAATGTCAGGAGGTGTTCTTGCATAGCGCTGAGTGCTGCGGCCAGGCATTCTTAAACATGGCCACATATCAAGTCGACTACCAGTGGTTAGTGCATGTCGTGTGCTCGCATTGATACCTATACATTATTTTTCTGCAAGTTAAGCCCATTCAACAATAGCCGTAGAAGTAAGTGCGTTAAGACGTAAGCAGTAAAAATTGACCAACTACAGTCGATCATTCTTGGATTGTAACAATCCCATTAGTCAATAGCTTACTGCTTACGTCTTAACGCATACTTTTACGGCTATTGTAGAATGGGCTTTACATGCAAATAAATGTTGTTAATTACGTGCTTGTCAATCACCGCCGTTTGCGACTCGTTGCAGGGCTTATTCCATAATGGATTCATCCAGGATATCCACTTTCCTAATATCAATTCTACTGATAGTTTACGGTAGTTTCCGATCTCTAAACATGGAGCAAGAGGCGAGGGAAAGAGAAAAGGAGAAGGAACGTAGTAATTTATTGACTGGGATTACGAGTAACACCAGCGCCGGTAACCCGGATGGCGCTAACGGAGGAAGAGTCCAAACTCTCGATACGATGCATGCTCTCTGTCTACCTCTCGGTGCTTCCATTTCTCTACTCGTCATGTTTTTCTTTTTCGACAGTATGCAGATGCTTCTTGCAATCTGTACAGCCAGTACGTTTGATAACAAATTCGATTTAGAATAAACTGCATCGTAACGATATAACTTTGATGCAGAGCACTTGGTATGACACTGTGTTATATTTAATATAAATTATACCTTCTTACAGTTATAGCTACGGTTGCATTGGCGTTTCTTTTATTGCCCATGTGTCAGTATATCATTAGACCGTGTTCTGATGGTAACAAAATATCTTTTGGTGTCTGCGGGAGATTCACCGGTGCGGAATTACTCTCGTTTTCGCTCAGTGTGAGTATAGTATGCATCTGGGTCTTGACCGGACACTGGCTACTGATGGATGCGATGGGTATGGGCTTGTGCGTGGCATTTATCGCATTTGTTCGACTACCTAGTCTCAAGGTATCCACATTGTTGTTAACCGGACTGCTGATTTACGATGTCTTCTGGGTTTTCTTTTCGTCCTACATATTCAGCACAAACGTAATGGTTAAGGTAAGTTTTGCAAATCTTACAAAGGCATTTATATGTGATAAAGAACATGTCGCATTCTTTTCAAACAAATTTGTGACGTTATTTTGCCTACAGTATTTTTTTCACGATGATGCATTGTAAAATAAGAGCAAATTGAATTGTACAATGTATCTACAAAATGTATTTATAGAGGTTACTTTATTATACAATATCACATATGTAATAATAATATCATATATGTAATTTGTATCTGTTATCATCACAGGTAGCGACTAGGCCTGCGGATAATCCAGTAAGTCTCGTGGCTAGAAGATTACACTTAGGCGGCGTGGCGAGAGCCGCGCCGAAACTACCTTTACCTGGAAAACTGGTTTTCCCATCGATGCATCAAGCGGGACACTTTTCGATGTTGGGCCTCGGCGATGTAGTCATGCCGGGTCTTCTGCTCTGTTTTGTCTTGCGATACGACGCATATAAAAAAACTCAGCTATTGCCCGGCGGCTGTGAAACTGGAGTACCACCGCCGCGCCACTTGAGCCGAATTAGCTATTTTCATTGCTCCTTGATCGGTTATTTTCTTGGTCTACTTACCGCCACTGTAAGCTCTGAGGTGTTCAAAGCTGCGCAGCCTGCCTTATTGTACCTTGTGCCCTTCACTTTGTTGCCGTTACTCACGATGGCGTATCTGAAGGTACCGTTATGTTTCTTTTATTATATTTTAACGACTTGAATTTTATTTAATGTTAAGCAAATTGTAGAAACTTGCAATAAATACTCCTTCATACTTTTGTTAAAAAAAAGTCGATTCTAGACTGGACAAAGAGAATTCATGTCAGCATAAAGCCATGATCTAAAAAACTATATATATACATATATATAAATTTAATAACATTAAAAAATAATTTTAAAAATTGTATTGAATTCTATTACAATTATAAAAACTAAATTTTTAGTAATACTTTGCTTTATAGAGCATTGTGGATAATATATTACGTATAGAATGATGTACAAAGTAAAATAGATTTTATACATATATATGTAAATCGTTTACTTTCAGGGAGATTTGCGTCGGATGTGGAGTGAACCATTCATATCTCAACCACCTTCTAAACACATGGACGTTTGACAAGAGTCATGGGTCTTTATATATTGTGTTGCATTGGAGGCAAAATTCTTGCATGAGATTCACCGTCATATAACTTCACATTTTTATTTTCATCAATGTCATTTAATGTAAGTAATTTTTTCTACACATACACACATGTGTGCAATTCATTCGCATTCTTTTTTAAAGTCAATATGACATACAGAGAATAAATCAGATCTAAGGATCAATTACGATTATTTGCGATGCAGAAATACATGTAAAAATACATTATACCGCATAAATAATTTAAATGTAATATAATGTCACGAATGTAATGTTAGCGGTGCAAAGAACGTTTTTACCGAAACGATAGAGGACGAAAAAGTCTCTGAGAATATTTCTGGAATGCCAAATAACACGTATATTATTGGCATTCTTTCTGTGTCTTAACTTGATGTTGAGTATATGGATAGACATTGTGCACAGTAGATGATACAACCGATAATTATCGTCATTTCGAGCTAATAAGTAATAACTAAAGATTATGTATCACGTGGTTAATTTAACGAATGAAGGAAGGTCTTATACTTCTACTATAGAGTCATCGTAAGAAATAAAATATTCTCAAAATATTTACTTTTGATTGAACAAAAAAACATAGAGAACTAAATATTACTCCCACAAAATTCAGTTACAAATGACTGGCAAGACTCATCGCATTTTTAGTTCGCTATTTTGGTTCACTATTAACTCAATCAGAATCGAATTACTTGCGAATGTGTAGCTATGAATAGGATAATTTATAAACTGTTTGAATATTTAGATAAGAATCCAATACACATATATGTGTAGGTTGTGACTTTTTGTTTTAAAGTTGGTTTAACGCTGAGCAAAGTAGTAATACTAAAAGTAAATGTATATATTTATTATCATTTTCGTAAACTTTTAAGGGGGCACAAAGTTTTGCGATAAACAACGGCACGCTTTTCGATATCACGTTTTGTTTTGCTACTTGTTAATAAGTCATATCTATTTCGGAAGTATAGTTCATTGTCATTCTCAATATGTAAGTAGGGAATGAAGTACGAAATTGCGTTGTTAAAGATAATTGATAATTGACAGGAAGGTTTGTTTCAACAAAAAGGCTTTCTAAACGAGCTCTTGCTATGGATAGGCCATCCGAAAGACTTTATATGTTTATTTAAAGACAAGACTGAAGATAATACGTATCAAAGCCAATTTATTAAGTAACTCTTCTGAAAGATAAACGAGTTTTTCCATTCTACCATTCTCTTAGATCAATATCTATAATATCGTAGAGATTAATGAAAAATATAACATAATATATTCTAATATAATAACATTATACTATGTATCTAAGAGAGGTGGAATTATAACTGCTTTCATATTGTTTCTTATAATAGGTTACGTATAAAACTCATAATCACAATTCAATTACACATTTAACGATTGCCTGAATCATTTTTTTATATTGTTATACTCAGCGAATTAAACTATATACGTACATCAGAACAATCTTTCATAATTTATGGTTCTTCGGATAAACATTATCATAAGTTTTTTTAAATAGTACTTTTTCAGTTTAATAGAAAAATATAATAGAGAAAGTGAAGTATTCGACATTTTGAATTAACTTAATCTGTGTATATTAATAACATTCATACACATGTATGTTAACGTAGAAAAACAAAATCTAAATTTTCTCTTATAAAGAGAAAGCATTTCGTCTCGTTAACTTTATAATAATTATGTTTTTATTATTATCTCGTTCTTCATTTGCCTACCTGTCCATAGCACAAGCAATTTATTCTCCGTCATTATCATATGCAATGTCAACCGAACCATTTTATTTTTATAATAACCACATAAATTATAAGTAATCAAATATATTTTACTTCCATTACTTTTTCCGAAAATTACAAAAATACGTTTGTAAAGTGGTTTTGATCAATTTTAAACCATTTATATATTTTCTTAAAGAGTAGTTTTCAACCGTGACTAATGCTCAAATTACCAATTTATTTCTCAGTATTTTTCTTTCTTTTTTATTCCTATCCAAGTTACGTACACTGCAACATGACATTTATATTTTTGTAATGTACATTTTGAATTTTTTTTCTCTTCCAATGTACATACGAATAATCTCGAGAGGCAAACTTCACAATAAGATCTGCGTAATGCTTCTATAAAGAGATTTTTGCTTATTAAGCAAATAATCGAATGCAATGAATTTTGAATACGACGTAGCGTGTATCTTTAAGGAAACGTTCAAGTTTTCGGACATAGATTAGTGCAATATAATTTATAATTTATATCGCAAGAGGTATCACATAATACTTTTGTTGTGCTAAAGTAATTGTGTATTTCCCCGTTTTGCTTACAACGACTCCTTCGATCGATGAGTGTTTTTGTACAAAAAAAGTTATAAGGCATAATATTATAGAAATCGTTTATAATAAGATTACAACTTAGTTTATGGTAAAAATGAGAGGTACATTAATTATAATACTTATTTTCTTTTTCTAATATAAATAATAAATCATGTTTTTCACTGGACATCCTAAACTCTAACGATTTATTTATTGACTAGAAAAATTATGTAAATTTCAGGAAAATGTACATAAAATAAGTACTCAACTGTCCTTCAGTTTTTCCACAAACTAAGTGACGCGATAAAAAAAAGAACAGATACTATATATTAGTGATATGACGTATGATAGTGACAGAATGATCAAGGAACAGGTTTAAATAAAAATCAAGAGTTAAACCGTATACACACAAATATTATTAAATGCTGGATATTATATAGGTAATATACTAAAGAGCACTTGCTTGTACCGTTGCAATTCTCGACTTGCATGTGTACAGCTATGTACATTTTTATATATAATAAAACCTGGCCATTTTTATATGGTCGCGTTTGAAAAGTAAAGCTATTGATAACAAATCCACACATAGTGTTCTTTTCTTATGTCACTCACTGTCATTAAAGATTTATTTTAAATTGTAGAGCCGCACCTATTTTAAACCTGAGTATTTCTATCTGCCATAAATTAATTTATATTTCGATGGAAATTATACGATATAATTCTTATTCACATTAGCCTAAACTTCAATGGATTCCCCTTTCGTTTAGAATAATCATTTTTATATATTACAGATTGTATTATTGTCTCGAGCTTACACGTTAGTTTGCCCTATCGTCACATTGTCCAAATTCCTTTTTATACTCTCCAAATCTTTCATGTCCGACACCACGCTTTCACACTTGTAAACTACCAAGGAGTGATAAAAGTGAACAGCGAAGGCGACGAATACTATGAGCACGGGAATGACTATTACGGTGCTGGCAGTGGCGGCGGTAAAGGAGTAGTCCCAGAACTTAACCCAGCAGAGAATAGCCACCTCTACCAGAAAGAGAAACAGTCCCAGTATCGTGGAAAATGCCCAGGCCAATTCGATGAAACCGCGCATCCTCTCGTGAGGCGACTCCGTTATGAGACGCGAGACTTGAAGTTTACTTATGGCTTCGATATTAGGTAAAAGATACGTGCTGATCATCAACGCGAAAATGTGCACCGATACCAAGAAAGTAGTACAGACGGCGAACATTACAAACAGCCATTCCGGCACCGCCGTCGGTTCATTTATTTGCAATTCCACCATCGCCACCTAAAACATAAAAATAGCGAAATACCTATATAGTTTACTAGAATCGTCAGCAACGTTAGAAGATATTTACGTTAGATATCGCGAGAAGTGAAGCGGATTAAAGAAAGTGATATCTGTCTTATATAACCACAGATGTGCATGAAGATTACATAGAATTGTCGTCGACGTCAATTTAACCATTTTCAGGAAACGTTGTGTAATCGCGTACAGCCCGCTATGGAGATTTCCAAGAAAACAGTTTCATTTAAATGACTTTCAAAATATCATAACCGATTATAAATATTTCTTGCTTGTTACATATAAACAAGACAAGTTACGTTACCGCCATTAATTGAACTAAATTATTTGCACACGGACATGAAATATTTAATTTTATTTAAAATGAAAAGGCTTTGTACAAATCAAGAAATCCTTACAAGCGTAAAAAAAATTTGTTCTGAACTTGAAGTAACCTATGTATATGTATTTAAAAAATAGGTACATAGATTAATATAAATAATTAGTAGATATTCACGTTTCTTTTTAGAATATTTAGTCTTTTTATTTTATTTTTTCTTAGATTTTATATTTTTCAATTCATGTAAATCACACTAGATATGTTAATTTTAATATAATTCAGTATATGCATAATATTGGTCTGTTGTTTTATAAATATAGATCCTAAAACATTTACAAGGAAATTACATCATAAAAATATAGTGATCGCAAGAATAGACTTAACTTTCTCATGCATAAATAAAAAATTTCTTATTTTTAAATTTTTCATTTATTTTTAAGCATTTTCTTCCAGTTTTAATGCTTAAAAAAATATATTTAAAAAATATTTCTTATAACATTCACGAAATTGACAAAGTTATAAACATGTAATTCGATAATCAAGTGATTCGAGAAGATTGATGTGATGAAGAAGGCCAGAGTCGAAAGAGGAAGCAAAAAATTGAAAAAAATCATAGGAGGATATAAAAGAGGATAAGTATTTGCATAGCCTTGCAATAGCTGATAAAGCGTAAGTATGAAAAAACTTATTAACTTATTAAACCTGAATAGATCCGTCCGTACACACCGAACTAACTGATGCCCATGATACTTAAAAACAGATTGTTTGATTGGTTTCAAACTTCATTATAATGTAAAACGTTCATCTTTCATCTTCCTATCGATTCACGACTTAATTCTCTCAACATTTTTATAAAAGCAAACAAACAGTATAAGTACGAGTTTTTTTTTCGAAGTTTATTATTTTTATGATCGCAACAATCATATCGATACGGATGACGAACACGCTCGTGGAGAACCAAGAAGCATTTTGCTTCGATTTTTTTCTACTTCAAATAACTGACGAACAATCACGGGCGTGATTAAAAATTTTTTTGCATCTTGTCTCGTATTCTTACATCTTCGATATTACGTTGATGCTCAAAAAGTTTTGAATTAAACACAAACAAAAAAAACCATAAAGATTTTTAAACTTGAAAAAATTTGCGAAAATTGCTTATTTTGTGCTAGAAAAAGAAACCTCACGCATTTTAATTTTGATATCATGTTTAATATTAATTATTATTACGCTTACCATTGCAAATCCACTAAGAAGCTCAGATGTGGTTGCAGTTGCTTTCAGCTTCGCCCTGCTCATGTGAAGCCTTCTCCACGAGAGACTCTCGGCCCCGTCCTGATCGTCGGTTTCAGTTTGCGAAAACGGTGCCGGCGGAGGCGGCCGCGACGGCGAGCCCGCGCACGTACAGCAACACGTGTACGGTGCACTATTGCCTAAAATGTGGCTGTTGGAATGCGGACTAGGATACGGAAGATTGTTGATCGATCTCATGTCGAGAGACACGTATCTATTATTGTTGTGCCTGCTTCTAGCTGATAAGACAATCTCGCTCTGAACGGGATATAATGTGCTTCTGGAGCTGTGCGTGGAGCTTAAGCTCGATTCGCTCATCGGGATCTGCTTCGTCGGCAGGTACAAGGACACCGGCCTGGATCTCTGCCCGCCGCAAGGGAGTCTCCACGCCGATAGCGAGATATCGCTCTGCGTTGACTTGTTGAATTTGCTACCTCTCACGTCTTCTCCCATATCGTTGAGCGTGGTACTCGCGTTTAATCTCGCACTCGGCGTTTTCTCGCCCTGGATGCAGTCGACGAAGGCACTCATCTCTTGATTGACTCTCCCCATTCAGCGGTAGAGTTTGTACAACAAGGAAATCCCACGGACTATCTCTTTGAGTGTTTACGCATACGGCGCATTGTTCGTGTCTGTCACTTTCGACGAGGTGTTAAACGAACGGATACTCGGGACACGCAGGTATGTCAAGGTATATTACACGCACAATTCACTCCTACTGTTCGCATAAAGTTCCGTATGCGATCGCGCAATCATTTGGATTATAAATTAATCGCCTCGACATCGCCAACAGCGGCGGCTTATTATCGCCGTGGAATCGCACAGTCAGGAGCGTTATATTGGACTGTCACGTCGCTGTATCGCCGGCCACAAGCGACACGTCGCTATCTCTCAGGACGGTGCTCAAAGCGTCGGGGAAACACACGACGGTGGGATGCATGTGTGCACGGATGACGGAAGACGCCAAGCGGCCGCGAGGCTGTATACTGGAGCTCCGACCGAAGACTGAAGGATCGCCTAGCCAAAGTACGGACATGACGTACTTGTCTGAATCATAATAATAGTATTAATTACCTTCGAGCCATATCTGCGACATAATAACTGGCCGTGTGGCCTCCCGCGCGTATCCATGTGCGATTGTGTGGCGATGCGCCGCGATTCACTTCTCACGTGCTTCGCCTAGAGACCAATGTTGCGGCCAATGACGTTTGTTTTTCTTGTCTATTGGCGATAAGGCGATCGCAACGAAACAAGTACGCCGAACAATGTGGCGAATTGCGAAACGATGAATCGTTCATGTCGGAAGATAAGGCGCAATTATATTAAAGTCTTATCGCTTCCTTATTGTCCTCGAATTTTCTTCAGCCATGTCTGCAACACACACCGCAGATCGCATATCACACCGCCACGTCGCGACATTACCATGAGAAAATCAGTCCTCGTAAAAGCACGGCGCGGAATAAACGGCAGTATTATTTATGGAGGAGTCTGCATTATGACAGGCGGAATTAATCACCTGTATGCCACGTTACTTCATATGTGTTTAGCACGTAATCGCCGGAATATGCGGAGACCCTGTATAACACAGTCGTCGGACTACGTCAGTTTAGGAGTCATTTTACCTTTTTTTTTGCTGCATGAGGGAATTACCGAAGTTTTAGCAAATAAAAAAAATCGTGATTATGAAAACTCGCGACTACCGAAGATAATTTTGTATTCAAGCGGCGTCGACTCGTTTGTCTATTTTCATCTAACGCAGGATATTCCGATTGCTCATCGTGTGCTTCCATGTCGTCGTAGTGTGTGCGACGTGTGGAGAGAGATCGAAATATTATTATTAATCGAAATTTGTCCTTCATCGGATTTCTTTTACTGGATATCTTCTATAGAGTGTAGATTCCGCGATTTTAATTTTAATGACTGATTCTTTGAGGAATCTGAAATCATGGTCTTTCCTCAGCAATGATCTCAGAAAATAAAATTTTCTGTGATCATTCTCCATAAAATTTTATTTTAAAATTTTATGGAGAAAAAAAATTATTTTAAATTAATTGGGGAATATGATTTTGTTATTTGTACTTTTGAAACATTTCTATTTTTAGCTCTTCCGGCAGTGAAGAGCCTCTTCTTCTTCTTCTTCTTCTTCAATCACTTATAATTTGAGTATATGGACACATGTCGTATTTCATTTCGAAATATTATCAGTTTGTAGCGACAAAACTTAAGTGATTTAATGATTTTTCAAAGCTAATTTTTATTCCAATCATTTTTTCAGTCCAATTATAATAAATTACCATCCGTGAAAAATCAGATAAGTAGCAACTATGTCGATGATATAATGCGTACCTGCGGAAGTATATAACATGTTTCTTGGTAATACCAATGTACGAAGTACGAGGATCGTCGCAGATAACGAGCTGCGAGACAATATAATACCGCGATATAGTATTTGTGCGAATAATTTTATACGATGCGTCAGCATTCCGCAAAGTTAAATTAACGTATCCCGCGAGGAGAAAGGTTTCCCTGATATTCTCCGCCTTTCACGCACACACACACACACGCACGCATCGACCTTTTGCAATCAAACTGGTTTTAGCGTGGCGATTAACGAAAATGCAATTCGCTGTGTACATACGCTTTTATATCACAATGGCACGACGTTTTCTTGATTAATTTTTTTTCACAAGTGACAGGTGTTTATGTTTTCTCTTAATTAAATATACTCCAATATAGAATCATCGATGTGTTCGAAGTTTACAAATATTTTTAGAATCGTCGGGGTTTCTTTTTTGTTCTCTATATTGAAACTTTTAGCGGCAAATCCTGTAATTCATGTATATGCAAAAACTTTGGATAGTTTGGTAATAAAATAAAAATTATTGGCGAAACCGAAGAACATAACAAGTTACGCAATCTGTGTGCCTTCGTGTGTATAAAAGTTACGTGGCTATTTGCGTGACAAAAATGCTGACAAAATCCTGTAACAAACGCGTGACAAGATCATAGGTATATAACACGAGCGACAGAATTAAATGTTCTGTTATGCCAGAGTTTCGTACGTGCATAAAACATATTTTTCGATAAATAAAATATGTACTTCCGAAATAATTCCAAACTTTTATATCTATGATATAGTGGTGGTAGATACTTATTGTATAATAATAATAATAATTAATTTGATAAGTTAGTGATATTATTTACCAAAATATGCGTATAATACATCGCTAATGTTTTTATATCAGAATTATTATAAATATTATGTGAATAAAAATATTATATACTCTTAGGGCCGGTTGTTCCAACCTGTTGGTAAGCTAACTAATAGTTAAATCATATGTCTATCTTTGTCTAATGTAAAGGATAAACAAAGACATATATATGATTTAACTATTAGATAGTTTATCAACAGGTTGAAACAACCAGCCCTTAACAAATAAAATAATTAAGAAATATATAGAAATATTTGTAATATAAAATCATATATTTATTATACAAGTTGTACATACATCACAAATCTTTAATCTCTTCTTATATAATGCTATGTGTAAATTATGAATGCTTCTTGATTTTATTTTTTACGTAACATTTAAATGCTGTCCATATTATTAGCTTTATTGTTGTCGCTGTAAATTCGACGTATCTTTGCTATTGTTTGATGAAAAAATTGATGAGACTTATCATCATTAGATCAGATACAATTTACGCCATGTACGTACAATAAAAGCTGAAGTGTTTTTCGCAACTAATGATTACATGTGCATTATTGAAAGAACGCAGTGAACATTTTATCACTTTATCATTGAGGAAAATTCGATAATAAGATCTGCACAATATATGTCTATTTCTGTTGATGTAAGTTAACTTACTTTTTATCTTCTTTCAATTCTAAGAATTGAACAAAGATGAAAAGTAATAATTTAAACCGAGATTAATTAGTCTGCATCGATAGAAATGCGCATTTAGGGCGATTTGAATCAAACTCCGATTTTTTATTTATATATGTGTGTACATCGTGTACATACATACATATATGCATGTATAAATACATATATATTATATTCATATTATTTATACGTACACATATAAATAACGAATAATAAATTATATCATTTATAATTTGTTATGTGACGCATTTCTCTAATAATAATGCTTATATGTAATCTAGCATGAAAAGTACATCGTTTTGGGCCTGAAGACTGAAGATTAACGAAGAAATCTTTCAAAATTTTTAAAAAATCGTTCAGTTATAAGAATTTTACAGAATAGAGGAGATAAAAACACATCGCGATACAATCAAATCCGGAATCTTCGTATCATTGTTCATATTACCCCGCTCTTAACTACTTCCCCTCTTCCCGCTTTCCGTTCATCACCTGCTATCCCCACTACCGCCACTCTACCTAACATTTTCCACGTGACGACGCATGCGCAGAGTGACAACGTCGCGCGGTGCGCGTTCAGTCGTTCGCGCGACGCGAGGCTGATCTTGCGCACAATATCGGCACAACCAGAGAGAAACCTGAGAGAGGCCATTCCGGCATTTTTCGTCAATTTTTGTGTGTCGCGTGTTCCGACGCGCCACCTGAGAAAGTGCAACTCAACTACGTCGTTTCGCTCGGTAACCGCGCACATGGTTTGCGTCCGTGCTAATGGTTCGGGTCCGAACTAGCCAGTTAGAGGGGATATGCTGCGACCGCGGCGGCCGCGCTCGGCCGGCCCGGCGCACAGTGGAGCCGTTTGCGCGAATCGCGGAAAAAATTATGTTACTTGTAAAATATGCAATGAATTATCATAGAACCTTTCAATGTTGACTTATAAAAATTGCAAAAGTGTATATTTATTAAAAATTAATGATAGGAACAAGTATTTGATTGAAATTAAATAAAAATTCAATTTCCATTTAATTTACGTATAAGAGCAAAGTAATTCTTGCGTTTCATCGTTAAAGGTCAATCCAGATAAACTTGCATAGGTGCATAAGCATATGCATAAAGAAATGGATTGGTCTATTTCCTTATGCACATGTATATGGACCAATCAATTTTCTTATGCTTATGTTTATGCGCTATGCAAGTTTGTCTGGATAGACCTTAAGTCTAAATTTTTTTTATGTGGTTTACTTCTTAAACTAGTTATGAACGGATCGGATGACACGAGCATCATATATATGCATAACATCTTCATTTGTAAACAGACGGCTACTTTTCTACTATGATTAAGTCGATATCGTTTATAGTCCTTATTTCTTGCCTTTTGAGCTTTTTCCGATAATGTCCCAACAGGTAACGCTGCATAATTTCTATAATTTCCTTACCGTGAAAAAGAATTTTATGAACGGTAATTGGCATAAAGTACCAAGAATATTTTTCAATAAATATTTCCGCTGCCTTGTACGCATAAGAACTGAATTTTTCTGAATTTATTTCTTCACCACAATTAATCGTTTGTAATTGTGGAAAATCTTCTGATCAATTCCTCGTCAACTCCAGTTATTTCTGCTTTGGATCAGCAAAAAATCGTCGAGAAGTATTTCCGTCATTAGATGATCCGGAACCTTGTTTAACGATGTCTACCCTCAGTCCAAGTTTATTATAAAGAGCGTCTTGTATTCTCTTTTTCTTTCTTCTTTTTGAACGCGTGTTTCTGGCGTTGTTGACCACTTCTTGAAAGACAAATTGTAGGCAATATGTAATATACACTCCATGAATTTGATTCGTGCGTACAAGGGTGACATTCCTGATTTGAGTGCCTCTTCTTTGTTAGACCTTTTGTTAATTTCTGTTAAGTTGTTCATTTGAGATGGTTTGGATCCGCAAATGAAGCACACGAAGATGATGAAGGCGTGTGTGGGTTACAGCTTGAGCTACCTTACCGTCTATCATCGTAAATATCATTTGATGATTTATTTTGAATGTGGTTCCGAACTTTTCTATTTCTGTTTCTCGCAATTGAGCAATTTCGTCATCCATACGTTGCTTTTCACTTTTTATTTTTTCAGCAGTTTTTTTATGTATTCAAATTGTATTGCTCTGCAATATCTCGTTGAAGAAGGTCGATCATTATTCCAAATAATAATATTTTCATCGTAAAATGAAGTAAGATGTAAGGGCTTTGAGATCTCGATCACAACGGAAAAATTATGTGACTAATTCTTGATAGGAGATGGAAAAGCTTTTCATGTCTTGATCGAGATCTGAATCGTCTAAAATTATGTATTGGTACATCTTACCCAATCTTACCCAAATCTTCCAGACAATTATCTCGACAAGATTTTGCAGGAGATGAGAAAACGATTTCTTCCACAGCTAAATTCAAGATGGAATACAGTGCAATGATCAAAGCCGAGATTCTATAAGAAGTACAGTACTTGGTTACAAGGTATTTTTGATGAAGTCGAATTTGAAGTTGCAAGTTCTACTCCAACTGGGCCATCAAACTATTCAGTAGGCAGACCGAAAAAGAGTTCGACGAATGCTGTGATCGTGCAAAACGGATGAAACTAAGCGAATTACGCGCTGCTTATATACCCACAACAAATGATCGATGCCGCTTCAAAGTAAAATACAAAATCAGAAAAATGGTTTTGATGCTAACACTGCTCTGGCATTAATAATGGATGCTCAGTTATCAAGACGACAGTATGAAACAATAAGAGCTGCGGCGAAGAAAATTGGACTCGATATATTTCCATCGTATAAAAATATCCGAAAATCAAAACAGGATTGCTACCCAGACGACATTAATATATTACAGAGAGTTCGGCGTCAAATAGATTACAAAAATTACTAGGTCATACTGCAAAAAGACTATTTGAGACAATAGATAAGGAAAATATGGTTGATGTCAATGAATTAACATTGCTCCACGAAATGGGGTTGTGATGGATCATCAGGTCAAAGCGAATACAAAGTTTTATGGACAAAATATCTGATAAATATATGTTTATGACTTCATTGATGCCCTTAGATCTTACTTCATTTTACGATAAAAATATTATTATTTGAAATAATGATCGACCTTCTTCAACGAGATATTGCAGAGCAATACAATTTGAATACACAAAAAAAAACTGCTGAAAAAATAAAAAGTGAAAAGCAACGTATATGGATGACGAAATTGCTCAATTACGAGAAACAGAAATAGAAAAGTTCGGAACCACATTCAAAATAAATCATCAAATGATATTTACGATGATAGACGGTAAGGTAGCTCAAGCTGTAACCCACACGCCTTCATCATCTTCGTGTGCTTCATTTGCGGATCCAAACCATCTCAAATGAACAACTTAACAGAAATTAACAAAAGGTGAGGCACTCAAATTAGGAATGTCACCCTTGCACGCACGAATCAAATTTATGGAGTGCATGTATATTACATATTGCCTACAATTTGTCTTTCAAGAAGTGGTCAACAACGCCAGAAACAGTCGTTCAAAAAGAAGAAACAAAAAAAAGAATACAAGACGCTTTTTATAATAAACTTGGACTGAGAGTGGACATTGTTAAACAAGGTTCCGGATTATCTAACGACGGAAATACTTCTCGACGATTTTTTGCTGATCCAAAAATCACAGCAGAAATAACTGGAGTTGACGAGGAATTGATCAGAAAATTTTCCACAATATTACAAACGATTAATTGTGGTGAAGAAATAAATTCAGAAAAATTCGGTTCTTATGTGTACAAGGCAGCAGAAATATTTATTGAAAAATATTCTTGATACTTTATGCCAATTACCGTTCATAAAATTCTTCTTCACTGTAAGGAAATTATAGAAATTATGCAGCGTTACCTGTTGGGACATTATCGGAAGAAGCTCAAGAGGCAAGAAATAAGGATTATAAACGATATCTACTTAATCATAGTAGAAAATGTAGCCGTCTGTTTTACAAATGAAAATATTATGCATATATGATGCTCGTGTCATCCGATCCGTTAATAACTAGTTTAAGAAGTAAACCACATAAAAAAAATTTAGACTTAAGCGTTGAAACGCAAGAATTACTTTGCTCTTATACGTAAAATTAAATGTAAATTGAATTTTTATTTAATTTCAATCAAATACTTGTTTCTATCATTAATTTTTAATAAATATACACTTTTGCAATTTTTATAAGTCAACGTTGAAAGGTTCTATAATCATTCATTGCATATTTTACAAGTAACATAATTTTTTCCGCGATTCGCGCAAACGGCTCCACTGTGCGCCGGGCCCGGGCCGGCCGAGCGCGGCCGCCGCGCCGCGGCCGCAGCATATCCCCTCCTAACTGGCTAGTTCGGACACGAACCGATAGCACGGACGCAAACCATGTGCGGTTACCGAGCGAAACGACGTAGTTTATGCGCACTTTCTCAGGTGGCGCGTCGGAAGATGCGACACACAAAAATTGACGAAAAATGCCGGGATGGCCTCTCTCAGACTCTCAGGTTTCTCTCTGGCTGTATAAACATTGCGGTACGGGTTGGGAGGACTGGAGAGGAGTTGGTGAAGTTTCGCGAACTTTCTGGGGAAAATAATATATGGTGTCCCGCGAAGCATCTCGGCTCATGGCGCGGCGATTATAGAGCGAGACGCGAAGCGCCCGTTAAATCGGTATACGGTACCGCTTTTGTACGACTTCCAACGACTTCTCAGGGTGAATACGATTACAAGGCACAACGACGCGACGCTCGTCCGTGATCCGAGACATACAGGTTAGCGTCCAAATCGAGATGATTCATCGTAATCGTTTAGCATAGTGTTTATTTACTTTCGAGCCTTCGAGTTCTATAAATAGTGAACAGACGTTACGGCTATTATGACGTTTCTGCAGGTAATTGAGCGATACCCTGGATCCACGAGACCCGCGAGTAGACGTACTGCCCGGTACATCCCAAATGACAGTGAGTGATATACACTTATACAGAACAAAAAATTCTTATTTGTATCTTAGTCTGTATAAGGTCTGTTTTCTGTTGCCGAACCAGCTGAACTAGTGTACGCTCTTTGTACTTAAAGAGTGAAATAGGTATATGTTTGCACAATTTGGCGAAAGCGAGAAGGGAAGTTCTAGTCCAGTGCAGCGATATAAAACAGACCTAATTAAACAGTTCTGAGTCATCGGGCGTAATCTCATAATTTCTGTCAATTTTATACAATGCATTTTTGTAATACTCCGATTCGTGCTCTAATTTTCAATTGGTCTCTTGGATATATCCTTGTCTCATTTAAATAATGAGGCTTCAATTCTTTTTGGCAAATTTGAGAAGATGATGTTATATTGGTTCTGTCATAACTAATTTTAGCAACTGTACCGATCTTGTTTTAGTAGGTACTACAAAGGCCATTGTATATGAAAATATCTATGTGCGAAAGCGTAATATAAGTATTTTGATCAATAAAATGTTTAATATACGTTTCGCTAAAAATGTGATATTATTTATATTGGATACTTTATAAGTCGAGATATTTCTGTTAATGTTTTTTCATTAACTAATTTCATGTACAGTAGTTTTTATCGTGCATCAATGCAGAGTAGTACAAGTGACTGAAACTGTCATATATATTGGTGTTATAAAGAAAATTCCATGTTACTGTATGCGATGTATTTTTTATTTGCGTGTTTATCATTTCTCAGAATACCATGGGCGGAGCACACTTGTGTACGCCGCAGTCCATCTTTCAAACAGATGATAAACCAACAGAATCCGCAGCAGCAGCAGCAGCAGCAGATTGGACCATGGATGCAAACGCCGCAGGTACCACCGATAACCATTCCGTGGAGTGTACCAGGGTTGCAGCAATCGGAATTGGTTAGGTTCACTGGAGAGACCAGCTCTGGCCGATAGTCCATCAGAAGAGAAAATTAGAAACCCCAGACGTTGTGGATATGTGAGTACCCGTGCACTTTACATGCGTCTACCGATTGATTATGTGGCAAAATCTTGACGACGTGTTGTCCCTCAAATAGGCGTCAAACAAAGCAGTTTATAACAGAAGAAAAAATAGCTGCACATTTCAAAGATTTGCACATTAGTTCCAATTACGAATCCAAGAACCCGGTGCCGTCGACTTCTACTGCTCACCCATCGTCTTCTTGTCGTAAGCAATTAGATATGGATTTAGATGTCGATGCAACGAACGCAATAAATACCGAACAAACGAGCGAGCTACATCCAAGATTGGTCCTTTCAGAGGAACTCAAGCGAATGCAAGAGGAACCAATTCTGCCGTCAACTCTTATATCTAAATTGTAAATATAAATTAATTATATGATTTGATAAAAATATGACGCTTATTTATTTGAGAGAAAGACAGAAAAAAACTTATAAAATACTATATTTTAGTAACTAAATCTGGTCTGGTTTTTCTCTTTCAGAGAGAGGCCCTCTATGGCTCTGGTCCTTTGGGAACCACCAAACAGGCATCTTCGTATCCTGCCAACGAGAAATACTCCAACGCCAATTCCGAATACATCCGACGACAATAATAATAACAACAATAATAATGACACTATTCTTGATCTGAATAACATATTATTCAATGCAACATCAACGTTCGAGCCAATGGAATTATGTAGGATCTCTGGTTAGTACAGCTCACTTCATCTCCATATACATTGAGAATGAAAAAACTATAAATATTGTAATCTGAATTGGAAAAATTTTCAATAATCCGCAAGATGTAGATTAGGATAAGGGATAA
>JASTWP010002408.1:0-43275 GCA_030770255.1 Temnothorax ravouxi
AACTACTGACATCTTCGACAAGAAACTTTAATTTCTGCAAATAGCTGTGGGCTGTCTTCAGTCTTTTCCTTGAAGCTGCTTTTAGTCACGACGGCCTTGAGGTTGCGCGACAGAATCCCGATATTCTCCACTTCCCGCTGGCACAGTTTCGCACGCTCCTTGTCCAGTTTCGTTTTTCCGACGCCCGGACCAGTCACGCTAAACTTGCTAATACTAACATACCGGTTACAATTGGCGCTCAGTTCCTCGAGAGTAGATTTTAAAAGCTTTTCGCACGTTGAGTCTTCCAAGTGCGATTGTACTTCGACAGTCCTTCCTCCTAGGGGGAATCCGAGAAGAAGCCGTTATCCGGTTTTATGTAAATCCGTTGAATCGCGGTCGCTGTGATCTCTTCATCTCAATCAGATTACAACTACGTTTCCGTCAAGAATCTGACTCCTCTTGAGAGAATAAAGGTATCCAATTTAGATAAATATATTCTTCAAATGATTCTGATAAAATAAAGTTGAACATTTAAAAGTTGTTGGATAAATAATTCAATATTATAATTTTTGAAGATAAAAGTAATATAGCTCTTGAAAAAAATGTTTTATCTTTGTATGTTAAATTTAATCGAAGGTTTAATGAATATTTTTTTAATGGTTAAATGGTTAAATAATCTCGGCTCCTGTCGCTACCAATAGTCTAAATATATGAACAACAATTGATAGAGAGTAATTCAACATCTCTTTTCTACATTACTATTTTCGTCTCTATTTGATTCCTTAATTAACTTGGCCAGACTACGCCCCGCTGTTTTTTAAGAAACATTGGTGTATGATAAAATCAAGGATAGTTGTAATTAATAATCTTAAATCCGTAAACTTACCAGTTTGTCAACGATCTTGCCGATAATGTTACTGTTGTACATTCTACGCCCTTGTAATCGGCAATGTGCTTCTTACATGAAGGCACGGCTTGTCGTCCCAGTACGGTAAGAAATAATAAATCTTATCGTGCGTCATTGGTTTACTGGCCGGTGTGGTGCTTTGCCAGGAACCAGCGAAGACTTCCTGCAGGTCTTCCTCTTCCCCGCTCGTTCCACCCTTTGATCCTGTCTCGTACATCTGTCAAAACAAGCAAAACGGGCTTTAACTTTTACAGACAAAATTGACATCTTTACAAAATTTCTTTCCAACTTTTTTTTATTCTTTCGTCTTAATGAAAAAAGAAGTATTTCCTTTATTAAGAAAATTTTTAATTTTGTTTCTGGAAAGTGGATCGTGCAAAATCCCTCACCTTGAAACTTTCATTGTGACCGTCGAGAGCGTTGCCCGCGTTTCCAATAGATATTTCGAAGTACATCGGCTTATCGCCGAGCTTCTTGTCAATCATCGTGGCGTCCATGATTGTAGCGTACAGAAAGAACTCCTCGTTCCTCGCGTAGGCGGTTTCGTTGACAGGCACTGTCGGTTCCACTTCAACTTCCGACGGTGCCATTTCTACGTTATCGGTGATCTCAGTTCGTATCGCTATCAATAATCTAAATGTGAATAATCGAGAAATAGAGAGTATAAGTTATAATTCAGCATCTCGTTTTATATTAATTTTTTTCTTTATTTGATTTTACATTGATTCCAACTTTATTATTTGTAATTGGTAATTATTAAATATGAAACTTTATTATTTGTAATTTATAACATATAACTATATGTGTATCTTATTGTAAAATAAAATGCTGCACACAACCTTGCTCTATATGAAATTCCCTCGCCCAAGCCGGTGTTCAACGTCGAATGCTCGTCTATGAGACTGTAATCTCTGATGCTGCCATAAAAGTGGATAAACGCCGGACCAAAGGTCGGCAAGAAACCCTTTTCGCCGTCGTTGCTGATCTGCTTTAAATCGACGAAGTGTGTACCGATGACGGTGGCGTGCACCGGATCGTTATCGCACAATTGTATCTTTATCCTCTGACAGAGAGGAGGAAACATCTCGGTAAAAACTATCTGCTCATTCCATACTGGAGCGTAGCTATGCCTCTTCACACTTGTTTTCCCCTGGAATTTCAATAATATAATAAATATAAAAAAAAAACACTGGATTGCTTTTAACATGTTTAGAACGCTCCATTAAATGTCGTTTCAAGTAAGCCCAACAGTTTCGGGCGGAATTAGTTTTTAAATGATTTTGTCAAACTTGTATTTTAACAAAATCACTTTTCTGCTACTCTCAAATTGTATCGTAAATCATGTAGCTAATCCTCCCGAGATCAGAAATGCGGCGATATAATTAGCGTAAGACATTTTAAAATGATTTTACAATATCGAGCTTAGCCAACTGCGTCGTAAGAACGCATTGAGCTTACGCTGAGCCCGGCGAAGGACACTTGAACGTATGGATCCACCAAATCTTTCACTTCCCCCGTGAAAGCCTTCTTCACGTTCGCCATAATGCTGCTGTTCATTTTTGGCAAGCCGTCAGCTCTGTAAATCTTCACGACGAATCTCGCGCGTTGTCTCTCGATCGGCACACCGTCCGGCAATAAAAGATTTCCCTCGATGTCGTCCTCGTCCTTTTCACTTTTCGGAGGGATCTTCACGGTATCGCCCTTGCCAATAACACTTATGTCACATTTTAGGTAGCCCTTGGGTCCACCGGCAACGTCATCCGGGTCGGTGAGCAGGGCCCATTTGTGGTAGAATTGATGATCTAAGGATAAAGTTCACTAACGTTTATCCGTGATACGCGATTTGTCAAAAGAAGGGAGGAATTTATAATTATAACTTGAGGAGAGTTTACCTTAAAAAGCAGCACGAGGTACACAACGCTACTTTGAAAGAAAAAATTTAACTGAAGAATTTAACATTTTGCATTTTCTTTTAGAAAAGAAAGCTCTTTAAAATATATAATTACCTACGTAGGAAAATAACGATGCCAGAATAAAATAAAACATTGAAAATATAATTTCGATATAAATAACTTTCTCACGCTGCCATTATCTTTAAAATATGCTTTTCACGTGCGTTTTTCCGGGTAAACTCCCCGATTTTAAATTTACAGTTTACAATGAGACAGTTATTAAGATACAGACAAAAGAGAATAGCTAGAAATTGAAAAGAGAGATCTGCAAAAAGCAATTAAAAAGCTTTGTTTTTTTTAGAGCATGAAACAGCTGAAAGAATTAGTTTTTATTTCAATTTTCTATCTTTGTGGATATGTATGTCTTTCGAGAGTGCGATTTAAATAGAGAAACCAGATCGAGTCATATAAACAACTCCCTGTCATAACATTCAAAAACATTTACTTTTATTAACTTGTTCGAAAATGCTTGATAGGTTTGTCCGAAAACCACACGCCTCACCCACGCATTATAGTTTCAACTGTATTCGAAACGTACGAATAAATGAAGGTACCATCAATTAAAACTGACATGCGGTCGTTTTATCGAATGCGCGCCATCATCGCTTGTAATGCATCAATTCGAAGTGTTTGTTTATCTTCTATAAATAAACAAAAATTATCTGATAATAGCATTGGACGGCGCCCGGCGTGTTATGCAATCTTAATGCAATTAAACAGCATACGATTACGTGTTATACCTTGAACAGTGTAATCGATATTTTGCTCGGGACCTTTAGCCTTGGCACGTTATTAGTTTATTCAAGTTTATTAGAGCGTCGATCAAAGTAGCCATAACGTAATCTCGATATAGTTTTTATAAGTAAAATAGAAGATTAGTGTATACATATATAATAATGTACATGATATTGTTTGCATAGCATTTTGTCCTTTAAAAGACAAATGCGGAGTATGACAGCATCATCAAACACATTTTTCTGATTATAGAAACTAAATAATATACTAGTAATATCTTTAAAGTATTAGAGAAACATTAATATTTTTAAATAAAATGTTTAACGAATTAAACTTTTATTATTCGCAATTGGACTTTATCTAAACATAATTAATAAACTTTATTGTTAAAATATTAAAAATTATAATATGATCGTATGCAACGAAGTTTTCTATTTAGTCAAAAGAATGTTTGTAATTTTGAAAGGCGTATCCTAACAATAAGTAAATTTAGATAGACACGTTTATAATCTCATATTCACGGTATTTTTCTCATCAAGACGGATATTACGCGCGACTATTTACCAATACGAACAAGTTGGATCGAAAAGAATCGATGTGAGTAAACGGTTGAGCGGGAGTTCACGAGCGATTTATTATCTCGATGTGCGATCATACGGGCGACCATAAAATTTCTACCTGTCAATACTATACGGTACTTAGCGTATTTAGCGTGTGCGAGAACGCGTGGTTCGGACTTATCTTGGGCGTACACATTTACGATATGTACATGCGTAAGAACATCCATATACATGGAGGTGAAAAGCCTAGCATGCGAACGCGATTCGCGATAAAAATAGAATAGTTATTTGCTCTGCTCGCAACGAATGTCGGACGTAACAAATGATTGATATTTTTTCACCGGCACTCCGCAGTTTTCCCTAACAATTTCCTCCGAAGCGTTGATCGATGAATTTTACGATCGCGTACGATGTGTGTGTGTGTGTGTGTGTGTGTGTGATTCTGCTAGATTTCAATTTTCAAAAGTGTACAGTAACCAGAAAAGTGCATTGTGTGTGGGTTGGCAGAACAAATCTTTCTGCAGTATAGAAGACTGCAAAATGTTTTATTTCAAATATATTGTTTTAATTGCAAATCGCTTGCTAATCGCACATGACTGGTGCATAAGAGCGCTCTGACTTTACAGAATTGGTCCTTTATGCAACAGGATGTTAAAAGCAGTATGTGTCCGTTAAGTAAACTGTTTGCCAACAATGTTTTTGTGTATAATTATAGAAAATAATGACGTAGTTTCGAAGTATGCATAAAAACATATTGGGGAAAACTCGACAGATAGAACACCAATACTACTAACATGTGTGACGTATGTTGATTACTTTACTACTGACACATAAAATACGAAAATGGCTACTATTAAAACGAGATTAAACATGTATTTGTGCAAGGTTAATTAAAATTAATATCTTTAAGCGAAATATATTGCCGACAACCGTTTACCAATTAAATTCAACAAGAAAGAATAATTCGTAAAAATTTCGGTACATCGGATTCTCTTATATTAAGCATGCGATTATTCAGTCACGTGAAGCGTGAAATTTCGCACTTTCAGAAAACATCTTAAGTAGAATCGCAAGCACGAAAGTAGGAATTAAGAAAACGAGACTCTGGAGTGTTGGTGAGATTTTTCTCGTTAAAAGACAGTGCGTCCATAACAAATTTCTACGCTTCTCCAAGTTCTGAAAATTATGCCACGCAGAAGAGTATGACACCTTCTTTGTAAATACGGGGCTCTTCGAAACTCGCAGGCAGAGTGCAGAGAGTGATGTAATAAAGACTTCATTTGTCGAAAACACTTGTCGCTAAAAATGAAGTGCCAGCATCGCATACTGAGTCACATACCAGGTGTACCACTTGAGAATTTGATCTAGACGTGCGACGCACGATAAAAATTTTTAAACGGATACTCTCAGATATCCATTTGGTTCGATAGCTAAACCAACACGAAGACTTTTGCCGCACAATCAAGATCGCGTAGTTGTAAATATTTCAATTATTTGTAAAGGACATAAATATTCGAGACATTGCACAATTGATTAGTTCGCATTTCGGTATTCGTCTACTTTATATTTTTAAAGCTTCTTTTGTTTGAATAATTTATATATTTTAAACTATATTTTTTAAACGCTAATAATGCATTGCGTATTTTATATTTTAAGTATAAACTTCAGCGTGTTTTGTAATTGTACTTGAATTATATGTTATCATCACGGTATTCGCGTCGCGGGCGGTTTAATTCCTCTCGGAGAATGCAATTTCCGAGTACACCGAGCATTAGACTCGACCATGGTCTCTGGACAATGTGAAACCTGTACCTGATTGTGCCCATACCGTCGCGATGTCTAATTTAAAGCTGCCCAGCGTTAGATTAGCGCGCAAGAGATTCCGCGATTGCTGCACCTGCGTATTATTAAAAGATGCGCTGTTTGAGCTTCCTTCCTCATGCCCTCGCGCTTTCATTTTGAACATCAAACGCTTGACCCGTCGTCTAATATTCGTTCACTGATTATAATTCCCAAACAGAAATTTAATGTTCTTTCTGAATCTCGAATAATCTCGAATAATCGATTTTCGATATTCGTCTAAATACCTGCTGAATGTAATTGCGAACGACAAAGATATGTAATGGAGCGAAATTATTCAGGAACGCGCGCGCATTTGTCGCGCAACTAACTGCGTTTCGACCGTATTAAATATCAATGGGCAAATTCATTTTAAATCGCTCGTTTCGGAATTTTAAACCGTAAATTAATATGTGCGAATAAACTCACCGACAGCGTAATAATTTTATCGAACAGCATAACAGGCGGCATGTGGAAATCGAAGACAAAGTACTGAAAATATAAATGAGAGAAATAATTAGTAGAGGCGAAACAAAATTTGTAAACATATAAATAATCAGATTTCTCTGGAAAATAATTTCTCCCAGTTACAATTTTTTATAATCTGAATAACCCATGAAAAAAGCAAAAGCTCTGAGTGAATTAAGCTATAAAGAATTATTTATCTCACTTCATCAATAGTTTCTTATTAAAAATTCGCCATATCACATAAATCCGTTAATTAGACAATGTATTTTTGCTTCTTACTTCGTTGTAATATGGGCAATTCGTGGACTCCTTGACGCTCGTATATTTGCGTTGATCTCCGATCTGCACGCAAACGACTGGATCCATGTTGAGACCGGCGAGCTGCCGCGCTTCTATGATCGTAACGCACACTTGATAATCTTGGGCTTTTAACACACTTTGCCAGGTATCGCTCGTCTGTGAAACGAGAAAAGTTCACGTTGATTCAACCTGATTTAAATAACTTGAACTGCGATGCAGAAAATCATACGGCACGTGCAATGCCTTTTGAATTCGAGAAGGTATTGCATGTATACAATGGTTGCTGTAATTTGACGGAGACAAAGAAAATACGCCTCTATCATTTTCAACTGCTTTCAAAGCATATCTTACGTAGTGATTCGACGTTTAAAATTACTTAATCCGGAGAACAATATCTAGTAACACGTGTACGTTTTGAATGTAATAATGAACAATGAACCCAAAAAGCTCGGTCGATCATTAGAGAAATTCATATATGGATCGAAAGTTTGAGAAATCTTCTGCAAAAGAAGCTTTTACGGTTCTCATATATATCATTTTTATATAGCTTGGAATAAAGTCACGTATTTGTTCGTTATAAAAGGAATTCTATCATTTCGCTTCTCCGAAGGAACATATGGGCTAGATTCTGAATAAATTCTCAATACATTTAGAAGATATAATTTTTTTCTATTTTGAGAAAGTCGGAGAAGCATATTCTTCAGTACTTGTACAATATTTATCGATTATGAATTATAAAAGCGATCGCCAATTGTCAGTGAGAAGTTTACTTCTCTCTATATTCGGTTTATCGAATTTTGTGACTACTGAAGAAACAATTTATTCTAAGTATATAATAAATTATTTAAAGTGTATTATATCCTCTATTAATAGTTATACAATAATAAACATTGCACAAAGTGTTTGATATTGTATATTACTGTTTCGTGTTAGAAAATTTTTTCTAGATCTCTATACATCAGTTAATAAATAGAAGGACAATAACTCTATATATGCTTCTTTATAAAGTATTTCCAGAGAAAAATATCCTGTTTCGCGATATTATTAGATACGAATTGTTAATATTTTTTGAAGCACACAACATAGATATACATAGATATGATATCAAAGTTGCTCGTAGAAAGAAAATCGGAATAGGTTTTGCGTAAAAATTTTTTTCACCCTTTGCTCGTAATTTAAGCTTGCCTTTTCAGGATCGATCGACCTCAATCTCATTTAACGATAATTGCGTTGTCATTTACAAATAATTGCGCTATGTCAGTATTATCGTAAATGCTTAATGCAATTTGCTGTGACATTTTAAAATTACTTTATTTTGCGAGAACTGTGTTTTTGCTTAAATTATCTATCTGTTAAATTTATATTATATTGTCAAAGAAATAAAAGAAAGTAAAAGTTTTCTTGTTAATATTGCAACTTGCAACATCTTAAACTTCAGATATAAATAAAGATATAACAGTGTTTAATAATAATATAATACAATAAAATATAATAAAACAATATATGATTTTTACTCGATATAATTATTATTTTTAAACTCTCGTGCGCTTTCGGTGCACTATGTAAAATATTGCTTGGTTATGTACAATAATAACTAAATTTCAAAATTCTATATTTAGCATTCTTACTAATATGTGCAACGTAACACGAATTATTAATGAACATTAATTATTATTGAAAGAAATATTAAAACCTTAGGCTTAGATCTCTTGGCCGGCTTTGCAACAGTCTCCTCTTGCTCAGGTTTGGCGCTTAATTGACTGTCATTATCGGAAGCATTCGTTTCGAGGGATGTCATAGAGTTCGTTCGCGAAGGCTCGTTCGAAGTTGGACAACTGGAATCCTGTCTGTCGAGGAGTTCTCTCGTTTCCGAGCCGCTGTCGCAGGACCGAGTACGTGGCGGTCTCTGTTTTCCCAATTTCAGCAGGGATCGTACGCTTCTCAAAGCGGAGCTTCTAAAGAAAATGCATGGATCCATGAAGGAATTCAATATATCAGCGAATAAACACCATTCCGAAAACTAATTTCCGTTGTGTAATCTATATTGAGAGACCTTAAAACGATTCAAGAGGCAAGATTTTTTTTTCTAAAAACCAGTTGCCGTTGCCCACCTTGACATTTCTTGAAATGTGTAATACAGAATTGTAATTAGAATGTATAATTAAGATGGCAATTTATTTTATCTTTTAATGTTTTATTGCACAATATATGAAGAAAGAGAGAGAGAGAGAGGAGTATTAAATAAAAAAATATATTTCGTGGCTTAAACTTCTAACTCTACTCTCTAGAAACGCGAAGTCTTGGTTTCATTTCTTCGTATATTATTCTCCATCACAGCATATAAACATAACTTTTCTCTCTTTTCCAGGTAACTCATCGGAAAGCCGCTTACTAACGTCTCACGTCTCATATCACTTCCATCGGGTTTCTTGTCGTTGCACACCGAGAACTTTGGTGTGATCCCGACCCGATGGCGTCACTCACTTTAAGTCGCAATATACCATCCGCTCGTGACCGTAAACATATCACGGTGGATTAAAGTATTTAGACTCATTGCAAACGCTTAAATTGAATTCCAAATCTTCTAATCTGTAAGGTAAATCTGAACAAGATTTTGCGAAAACGCATTTTTCATTCTTATACATATTATTAAACTTGAAAAAAGCATTTATATAGAAGCATAGATTTTCAACAGCTTCAACCGATATCATTTGCAAATTAAACTTTATTTTTTATTAATCTTATTTATTAATATTCAATGAAATTATTAAAAGCTTAAAAAACTGAAGTTCCAAAAGCTTGAACAAAATCCGGAACCAATAGGTAAGCCTGTCTATATACCCTATAATCCGCCGATGGAAATACGTGTTGTACCAGCTGCAAACGGGAACGAAATTGAAGGGTTCGAGTGCTACAGTATACATATATCGCAACCGTGTTACTACGATCCTCATCGATTATAACGAGGGGAAACCGTGGGCGGTTTTGCAAACGAGGATGTGTCACGGGCATGTTATTACGCGTACGGACGTTCACGAGTTACGTTCGATTACGTCCTCGCGTCGAAAGGTATCGACAGAAATTGCTGTGGCGCTCCCAAGAGAGTTTAGTCCTCTTGGGAGATATAAAAAGGCAACTTCTTTCCCAACGCATCGGAATTAGATTCTAATAATACCTACATAAAGTAATATAACCCATAGCCGCCTTTTATTGTCAGAAAGTAAAAGAAAATAGAAAATACGAGATCTCAATTATAGATGAAAAATATTTTGTAATTGGATTTAAAAAAATTCGTAACAAAGTTATTTGTTATAAAGTTGCTTGAAACTCTCATGTATCTTTGTTCTACAATAAGAGTATTAAAATTGTTATGTTATATTATAGAGGATTTAATTTTATCTTTTCTTTCTCTTTCTCTCTCTCTCTTTCTCTCTCTTTTTACATATTAAAAGAGTAAAAAGCTCCAGTTACAAATATTTCTAAGATTAGTGACAAATTAAGCTTTATAATCTTGCCAATCTTGGTATTATAAAGTAACTTTGCTGCGGTCTATTTAAGATACTTATAAAAATTAAAAATAAGAAAAGATTATGATAGTGCTTTCTGTGTCACACGTATAATAATACTAATATCTGGATAATAGTCGATATTTTATTCTTATATTAATATCTTGTACCAAGATTGTACCAATATAAATCACCAGTTCCACATTTTACGTACCGCTCAGCGTACATATGTGCAAAAATAATATATCTCGCGTCTTCTTCTTCTGACCTTTCCATCGTAAAATGGTTCATCGAGATCGTCGTGATAACGAACTTTAACACATCGCCGGCATCACCGACACCGTCGAACGGTCTGTCGCCCTTATTAAGCAATCTTTTCACGTTTCGGTGACGTTGACGGTAGTACGTAATAATACATTACTTAATCCTATTCACTCCAACGTTTTTTCCGCCCCTTCAATCCTCCAACCATGCACTTTTGAGTCCCACGTGTTTTTTATAATGTTAATAGCTTTGAAAAATTCCCCCAAAATTATATCTTTGTACCTTCGACTAAAAATCAATGTAAATAACATTTGGAAATCATTTATTTAAATATTTTTTTACAACATTTATATGTTGACAAACACACATTACGACTCGTTTTATTAAAAAAATTATTTTTTTGGCGTGGGGGGGATTATCCCACGATAATTTGTTTTTCACAAAAAAAACGATTGTTAGAAACTCGTGGGACACGAAAGGGCATGGTTGGAGTGAATAGGGTTAATAATGTCGAAAGCTGTCAATTTATCAAAGTAATCGTAGGGAATTTATAATAGTCAATGTGTATTTGTAAGTGATTTTAGAGATTTATTTATTTCAAAATTTTGAATGAAAATGCAGCAAAAAATATATTTATATATATTTATAAAATACTTGAGTAAAAAATAAATTTAAATAAAATTTTAACTAAATTTTTCGTGTAAGCGTGAGCGTGACAAACAAACTTTCTGAAAATACACCATTTAAATATTATTTTATACGTTTAATCGAATGAGTAAAATAAAAATCAGATGTGGTTTATACAAATCTCGATATTAAACTTATATTAGAATTTTCGAATAATGTAATAAAGGAAAAAATAATTATTGTTAACATATCAATTATTTCTGACAAATAAATGTCTAAAAAAATATATAACTTCTGCTGAATAAGATCTTCGTTTTTCTTGTTACAACTCTGAGTTTAAATGAAATAGAAAATAGTAAAATGCAATTTTTATCTTTTTCATAGCTCGTAAAATAAACGCTAATGAAGATATATTACTCTGCATGTAGGTATCTCGCAAAAATGAACGCGAGATGCGAAACTAAATGAAACACCCTTACAAAAATATTTCACCGCTTTTACACCTCATATAGATCGTTTTTAGCCCGTTTTTAGCCCGTTTTATCATTTTTGTGTCCGTTTCTTGCACTCTCAAGCACGCGCAGTCTAGTGCGAAAGAACATGATGAGTATACCCGAGTATGCGTATGAGTATTTTTGAGTAGATTGTCCGTTTTTAATACTCGTTTTTCAATCGATGAGTGACAACACGTTAATACGGTCCTTTTTTACTCACAAGGATGAGGACGAAGTAGGTTGTCCGTTTTCAATACTCATTTTTCAGTTGATGAGTGACAATACGTTAGTACGTTCCTTTTTTACTCACAAGAAAATATCCGCGGATTTCGCCCGATTTTAAACCTTATGGTACATACAG
This sequence comes from Temnothorax ravouxi, assembly GCA_030770255.1. Taxonomy (NCBI): domain Eukaryota; kingdom Metazoa; phylum Arthropoda; class Insecta; order Hymenoptera; family Formicidae; genus Temnothorax; species Temnothorax ravouxi. Next base: position 11,996 of record JASTWP010002408.1, read on the forward strand.
GGGGATTTCGAGTCAGCTCGATTTCTATCCATCAAAATTTCTCATAAATTCTGAAAGACTCCCACTCCTTATCTCCTCCTTATCTCTAAATTGAAGTACATTTATTTTACAAGCTTAAAAATCTTTTCAAAGTGTACCGTAAGAGTTAAATGTTTTAGTACTTACACTATTTATCCTTCACTAATAGATAAGTGGTACGATGTAAAAAATTCAAATATTCGCGAGAAATTTGCATTGAACGTTTCCATAAGTGCAATATCCCGTGTAAGACCCCGATCATTAGTTATTAAGGATGCCATAAGAAAGGTTTCCTTATTTTAACCTAATGAGGTCCCGATCATTATTTATTAGGGATTCTATAAAAAAAATTTCCTTATTTTTATCTAATAAGGCTCTTGTAATAAATTTGATAAAGATGTTTTAACTATAAATATATTTACGAACACAAAATTTAGTAATAACCCGGCACTGGTTTCTGACATTCACCCGACATTAAGAAATTATATCATATGTCCAATTCAAAATTTTATTACTCTTTTTAAACTGAATTTGTTTCTTAAGATAATTTTTAAAAAATTATATATTTGCGCTGGTTATGACATATGTAGATTATATATAACACTAAGAATATCAAATTAAGAAGTGGTCTACCACGTAAGGCAGTTGGCTCACGATCCAGAGGTCCCGAGGTCCCGAGTTCGAATCCCACCAAGGTAAGAGTGTTTTTATATGTGTTATTAAATACGAGAAAATATTTATACTTAATCATAGACTGCATCTTAAGAAATAAATTTAGTTAAAAAATAGTAATAAAATTTCAAAATAAATAATTTTTTTTTATGTCGGGTGATTATCGGAAATCAGTGTCGGCTCGATATTGGCACGTAGCATTGGATCGATGTCGCACACAGCACGTATTTACCACTCAAAAATACTCACAAGAATACGTTATTACTACTCGGATATACTCGTACGCAATCCGCTTTAACCACTCGTTTTTAAGCAAAAGGGTCCCTTTGCGCCCCAAAAACGGGTCGTACTCATTGAACCAAATGCACGTTTTTACTACTCAAACTGACCGTTCTCGCGGTCCAAAAACGGTCCAAAAACGGTGAAAAATTTTTATAAGGGCACGTCGTGTAGTTCATTTTTATGCAGTTTTGAGCTTAAATAGAGTGAAAAATTGGTTTTAAATTGCTTGTAAATTTCAAGATAGAGATTTCATGTCTCTTACATTATTGTACAATTAGTACAAACATTTATCTATGTAGCTATGTAAAAAGTTACGTAATTTTCAAATTCGTATAATAATTCTTTATAATATTCTTACAAACGTAGAAATGCGTGACAATATTGGTTTTTACTTATTTTATTATAAGTTGATATAATTATTGATTATTGAGCTAAGAATTGGTTAGCTCTTTCATGTTTAGCTTTAGATTATATCTTTTTTGCATGTAAAATCGGTAGCAATAGGAAATTACGAAATATTCAATCAAGTTTGGTACTTCTGGAATATAAATATATGACTCGAATAATATATAGATTCATTTTGAAAAGAAATTTAATAATTCATTTGCAATTGTTATGCATGAATTCCACTTACATGGAATACGCTTTTCACATATTCGCAATCAAATTATATAACGGTTAAAGCGTACCGATAAAAGTAGAACTTTTAAAAGCGTTTCTATATAAAGTTAGTAATATTATAATGCTACGTATTGCGAAAATAACTTCTTTAATAGCTTCTGTGTGTTCTTATATGAATAAAAAGAGCATGAAAATTTTCACATGTGAGTTTCTCATTAGCTTAATAATTGCTTATTGGTAATTCAATATTGATTTTGTTCTTTAAATAGAGCTATCCGCTTGAAACATAAATATGATACGTAGTTTAACATATGAATTTGGCGAATAATTTCAACATGGTTTGTGTTGACCCTCTCGGCGATGTATCCCTCGTGTAATATATTTCGGTGTAATCTAGAGTAACGAAACTATATCTCGTAATTATTTATGTTTATGTTTTGAGACACATCGTTTACATCTCTTAAAAAATATGGCGTCTGTAATAGTAATTCGCTATTCAATGATGACGTAATATAGTACGACAGCTTTGCCTCGCTATATTGAGTCAAAGAAATTATGAAGCGCGACGATTTATTGTGTATCTAAACGCCAAATTGAATAAAATCAGCTATTGAGTCATTGTGATAATATACACAAAAAAACATTATTGCAATATTTTGCCTTGACGATATCATTACGATACGTAAGTGCGACAAGATGGATTTAAATTATGCTTATAGAGAAGATAATTCTCTTAAAACGGTTAAAGAATGTAATACTACGTGACTCGATTACTTATTTTAAAAATGGTGACCTAATTTTAACAAGAAACGTTAAATTTTAATAAAATATGAATGCAACTGAACTCATAATGGCTTCTTAGATTTTAACAAGTCACATTTTTAAATCAAAATCTATATTTGTATCAATTTGCCAAATCTGTATTTGTATCAAGTGAAACAATATTTCTTAATTTTTATATTTATGGAATATTTGTTCCATTCATTGTTCATTAACTTTTGGGATAATGTTGATATCTATCCTCAGCGGAGACTTACATTTTAATATTACATAAATATAAAATGAATAATGTAATATATTGGCTCGACTCTTAATTATAATACAAGATATTAATTTACGGTTTACCGTTGGAATCAATAATTTTCTTCATCTTGCGCACTGAATATGACCGTATTGAATATCAAAACGTTCGTTTTTCACTAACTTTTTATTAATTTTTTATTAACTTTTTAAATCCTGAAATTATATACTGCAGTGATGCATATATGTATATTATATTATTGTTTAAAGAACGATCCATTCATGTGTCACTCACCGCTTTCGAGTGTCAGGTGATTTTTCGTTGGTCGATAGAGAAGTACCCCTTGGCAAGAAGCCTTTTTTTGATGTTTTCTCGGGAGTATGCCATGATCCTCTTCTTTTTCCACTGGTTGAACTGCTGTTGGCCTGCTCGAGGCTTCTCTCGAGATTCGCGATATTCTGCTCGATGTCGATCAACATTTGTTGCTCGTCCTCCATTATATCCGAGACCGCGTACGAGCTGCAACTTCCGTCTGGAGGATTGTATCGAATTTCGAAGCACACCACCGCCTGCACACATGAAATGCACATACTCGTATTATTAAAGGGATCGATTGATAGAAGTTAAGATAATCGTTTAACGGAAGTAAGAAATATGCACGAACTTTGTTTCTTGTGCCGCGCATAAACTTGTCGTAATGACGACAACCATGAAATAATGCTACGACATAAATCAGAGTAACCTAGCGGAAAATGCACAAGGTTATCTAAAAATGTCTAGCAATTTCTGATATTATTAGGACAACTTGAAAAACGTAACCTAACACGCAAATAATGAATTTGTCTGTAAATGATATATATAGGAAATAGAAAACGTTGAATGGAGATATATCTAATATTTTTCTGTCTGAGAAATAATAATGTTTATAAAAGTAGTAAAATAAAAAATTAACTACATACATGTTATTCTAATAGTTTTTCACGATTTTGTAAAGACAAAGCTTCACAATTTATTATACGTGTCAGAAATATGAAATATCAAAATTTTTATTGGCTTGTAAATTTTTTTTGATTAATTACAAGAAAAATCATTATTTTATTTTACTCATGCAATTGCATTCAAATTTATATTAAAACTTTGAAGCAAAATGTAATTTTTATTTTAATTACTTAAGTCTTGCCACAATGATCAAAGAAGACCGCTTGATTTGTCTTTCTATTTTGATGCATTTGGTATGGTAAATAGCAAAGGTCGACACACGTAGTACAATTTAACTTTTAAAGATCGCAAAAGAAGTTAATGTATCTTGCGTTGGGAGAAGAATTTTAATTTTTACACTCTATTTCAACTTTGTTAACAATATGCAGTTAGTGACAGTTTATTCATTCTGAGAATTTACGACGATATTTTTGTCTCCACAGCCTTCTATTTTGAATAATTACACAGCAGTAGCAGCAAACGCGGTAACTCGTTAAATGTTATTTAAAGATCAACTTGAAAAGAAATGACTAATATAAAATTTCCATCGATCCTTAAAAATGCAGTTTTACAAAAACTCTCATATGTAAAATTTTTAATTGAAAATTACTATTATTAGCGATACATATGTTATGATAATTTTAGTCTTGTTTTTCAAGTTTTTTATTTTTGAATTAATTAACATAATAAAACAGAGACAGAAAGCGGAGAACGGAATTTTAAATTTAGCAAATTTAGCTCAATTTATCAAACTTTTTAATATCTATGTATGTATAATGTGCAGTTGTATTTAAAGAAATTATAATTTTTTACTCGTAACATATTTATTTAGAAAAAAGCATAGTTTTTTAAAAAAAAGAATGCATGCTTATCTAGGATGTGTCATTGATGCAGCTATCTGTTTAAAATGTCAGTCACGTAGGTACTTTTCATGAGAAAATGTTCTCTGAGACGAAAAACATTTAATATGGTAACTGTGGAGGAAAAAGAGTAAGCAAGGAGTAAAATTGAAATTGCTATCTCAATTAAATTAGGTTTGATGTTACTGTAACAAGTGAAATATACGCGGGCTTTAGAACATTTTTTTAGATTCTTTGTTCCTCGACATTTGAATTGTAAATTCTTTGCATTTTAATTCTTCTTTTTTACACAAGAAGACTTAAGTCATTTAAGAATGATGTGAACTTTGTTATTTCAAACAAGAATTTATCATAAATTTATTCGAAGATGCTTATCATTTAGCAAATTCTCACGAGACACTGAAGATATTTGTATATGATTGTAAATGTCGTACCGCACGTGTATACATACATATATGTATATTTAGTGTAACTATTTTTTATCGTAAATTAATTAATTTACAAGTGTGTGTTCTTTTTTATACTAAGAAATTAAGTAATGAATCATATGTCATTAATAAAAAAGAATCTTGAAAAGAATATTACATTGCATAAAACTTATCTTACAATTAGATAATAAAAATGGTTAAGACGGTTCAAACTGTACAAAATTATTATCGGTAACTATTTGAAAATATCCAAAAGATATAAAATAGAATAGATATAGTTATAAAAATTTTATAAGAAAAATAACATTTTATAGGTGATGGCAAACGTGCGATATTTGAGAGTCTTGTAACGATTACGTGTCGCGCATAGAAACGTATATCGTGTATCACGACGATTACGTATTCAGCTGTTCTGTTCAATATCGGAAACATACCGTTATCGGCTTGTTATTGAGGTCGACTAGCGAATCCGAGACCAGAATCCTCCCTTCGCGCACCACCGTCTGCAACACCAGTCCATATCTTGCCGCAACTTTTTCGTATCTTAAGACACCGCGGGATACAATTGCTAGTTGCAGCACTTCCGCCTCGTCCACCGGTCTTCCTAAGTTCCACGTAAAACTCTGAAAATCGAAAATAAATTATTCAGAACGCACGTCTTAATTTTCTTTCCAATAAAACAACCAATAGATATAGATGAAATAGACTGTATGAAATCGGCAGAAGTCGATCGTAGTTATATTTGTTCTATGAAATTAAATTTCTTACATTCGAAATCAAGAACAAGTGTAAATAAAGAAAACTTTGGATCTTTTTATTTCTTTCTTTTCACAACATATCCATTGATCAAATAACTTTCTTTGAAACTATGAAGTAAAGCAGCAAGATTAAAGGCAAGATTAAAAACGAAAAGATAAAGTATAGTAGCAAGATTATATAGGCAAAAGAAAAAAAACCGTAATATATCTTACAATGTTATCTTAAACTTTCTTTTAAACATTTATTAATTAATTAATGAAGAAAGAAACGCTGTAACTACACCACAGTTTAGAAACAACAAAAAGTTTAATACGTGACTATAGTCTTCCTCCGCCATCAATTTTGCTCGATTTCGTCGTGACCTTTCTGCATATATCTGTGTGAGAGATATGTGGGACGTAGGTACAATTTAACGCCGATTCCGAAGGGTAAATATATAGGGATGTTCGTGGCAAGATACTCTCGAGGGTATGCCAGTAATATTCCTTCTGAGGTGCGACTACAGGTTTTATTTTAATTTTTAAGGAATTAAATTATTTTATATTTTTTAAAAAAATCTCGCGTTTTTGTCAGTTTTAATATAAATCTAAAGAAAGAGAAACAGAATTAAATTCAACTATGTTAAAATTAACATTCAGTTTTGAAAATATATTTTGTATTTTTGCAGAATTGAGATATTAATTTTTTTTAGTTGGTCGATTTTTTGTGAAATATAAATAGATTTTTCGAGCTGGATATCGAAGAAAAATATCGCTCTTTTTTCAATATACTCGTAAATTAATTATACGTTGCCATAAGCGAGGCGATTCGAATCACTATATTGCGAGTTTGCACGCATTCAGCTCGCACGCACGCATAAAAAAGAAACATATGAAATATAGCGTGGCACGCGAGATGTGTACATATGTATTCTCTTCTAAAAAGGGTCCCTCTCTAAAAAAGGCGCGCAATCATATCTAAAAAAAGGCATGTAAAGTCGATATTCGAATCTATCGAAGTTTATTTGTTGTCGCTTTTTCGCGATGCCGGTTGGTTCTCTCGCTGCGCTTATATACTTTATTTGCAGCTGTCGTCGTATATTTTGACAGTTGTGTGTATCAAGCGGAGTTAATAGTGTAATAGTAATAGCATAATGTTAAAATTAAATAGCGCGGCGCGAAGCGCGCGTCTGTGTTGTCTATAGTATAAATAAAAATGGATGATAAAAATGGATCGATAAATTGTGAGCACTTAGAAAGAAACTTAGAAAGAACAGATATTGAGAAAGCTTCTAAGCGAAGATCTGCCGCACGATAAAGACGATTTATTATTTACGCTCGAGAAACGCGAGGCGCTTTTTTCTCTTCATGATTTTTAATAGAGCCTGCACCGCTGATCGTCGTTCTAATTTCAATTTTGCCTTTTCTCCTGCGAAGAAACAGATGAATTAAAGATCGGTAGGGTTTAAAAACAGCGAAGAGACCAAGTTACGAGTTTTTTTCACGAAATCAGAGAAATGTGTATACAGGTGACCTTCGGATAATACGGTACTTGCACGAACTCTCGAACAGCACGATAAAACATTGTGACAACTCTTTAATAACACAGTATTTAAGTTGCATAGTTTTGGAATAATACTACAGTTACTCGGTAAAAGAAATGCACATACATATGTAGATGCGGGGGTGGAGCTTTTGTTGCTTTTTAAAAGTATCTTTTAAAATTTAAATATTTATATGGAACTGGAGTTTTGAATTGCACGGTTTTTAACAACACGGAATCAATTAATCGTATTATTCGAGAGTTACCTGGTATAAAATCAGAAAATATTATATATCGCTGCTCCGATTCTATGGCGATGGTTCTTTTTTTTAATAAAAGAATCAGAAATAATGAAAACTGGCGTTTTTTGTGCTTCTGCACGTTCACTAATTTAGTTACCCGCGGCGACAACGCAAACGGATAGAACAAAACGCGAAAAATATCGATTTCGAAGACTAGAAATTTCATTTTACAGAACCAAATTCTTCTCACATCTGTGTTTCGCAGAAAGCCATTCGCGTTTTGCGTTTAATATTATGCCTGCAAAAAGATTGATGAGTTTGAGAAAGCTCGTCAAAAGTTCTTTTTACGAACTGAATTTTTCATTTCCCAAATCGAGAATTATTAAAATTTTTTTTAAATTTTTTTTTACGAACTTATTTTAACTTTTACGAAGAGCAAATAAGAAAAAAAAACAATGTGGTTTTCTTTTTAAAATAAAAAAAATATTAAAGATACTTTCCCCTTGCTTCGTTCCAGCATTATAGCTACTATTTTATAATTATCAACATTGCTCTCCGCATTGGAGAAGAACATAAAACTTTAAAAACCAATTCTAGAAATCGATATCGAGTAATCCGTTTCAGAGCCATGAATTTCTTGCACAATTCAATTATTTGCACATGTTCAATCAAAACCTTTGCAAATGTTATGAAGACAGATCGAGATCCTTAATTATGCTGAAAGCATTATAAAATCGCGACCCTCAAATTTATACGCGTAACACTTCAATCATTTATACGCAAATTTTATACGTTCATTAGTTCGTGCTGTTCGAGCTATCGGGATATTGCGAAGCGTTTATTTCCTTCGTGGATCGTGTTTACGAGGAACGATACATCGTTCACGGGCACAACTGTTAGACAACTCGCTGTCAGACAAACTTCTTCAACGCGGAAACGCCGTAATGGATTAGTTCACGTCGACGTCATTGAATTGAGTTCCCGATACTTATTAAGCACCTTCCGCATCCGCGTGCATAGTCGCCGAACGCGATAAACCGGGTGAGTATTTTATTGTATTTTTGGCGCGGAATTTATAATATCCCACCTACACAATGCGCCCGCTGTAAATATCAAAGCCTGCCCTTTTCGCAGTACTCTCGTATTTCGCGTGTTACGTATATCTCGAGGACGTATGTCGAAATTCCCGTTTCACGAGAAAACAGAAGATAAAGAGCTACTTTGCCATTGTGCATATACGCAAGCTCTATTGACGAGCTATCGCGATAAAACAACGTATTGCCTTGTAAAATAAACGATTAATTTAACGTCGCGACGAGCAACATTTAAATCGCATGGACTCTGTCATATCAGTTGTTGCGCAATTACATTTCAGTGTGCGCTGGATATGTTCGTGCAAAGCAATCGTATTTTATAGCGGACGAATGTATTTGCTGCTGTCGCAGCCGGCAGCGATCGTGCGTAAAGTTTTCAGATCGCAAAAATACTGCATATTTATCGCGTTTTTCACGTTTGTCATGTGTGACGAGGTTTTTACTATTTTGTTATACGATTTTGCTACGTAGTCACCTTCGCTTCGACCGTGACAAAAAAGTTAATGGACATAATGGTACGCCGCAACGTAATAGTAATCGCGGCCATGCTGATTACGTGCGCACAATATCACCGCATTTTGCATCCCGGGAAAAAAGGATGATCAAGGCTGCGTGCTCTCTCGTTCATCACGAGCTTGATAACAAATCCAGCGCCGGCCTTTGTACTGTAGACTATGAAAATCTTGCAGGTTGCCATTGTGCAATTTATACTGTAAAGCAACGATGCGGATTAGGAAACTCTCGAGGAAAGTTTTTTATGAGATTTTCTCTTTGGGGTTTTCTTTAATTTACAGAAACGCAACTATAAACTGAATCAAAGGAAGAATCGGAGCCGAGTAAACTTTTTGAGATCAACACTTAACAGAAGTAGTAATTACTACCGGACCGCTGAAATGGTTTACAGCGGTCCGGTAGTAATTACTACTTCTGTTGGTACACTTTGTTTATCTTTCGCAAATCTTTTCGAACTTGGAATTAAACCTGGTCACGTCGTCGCCTTGAGATTTTACACTCGATTTGTGCCATCGCTTTTGTTATTTATTCAGTCGGCAATAAATATTAGGTGTACAGTAGATTATAAATTATATTTTATCATGTATAATCCCAAGAGAATTATCAACGCAATAATGAAAATATTTATCGGATAGAAAAACAACAGTATTTATTAAATAATTGTTTATTCAGTTTATTGGATAAAAAATAATGATTGGACGAACTTTTTCTCATATATTTTTAATTGCTTCCCTGATGAATGCTTAAATTATTTAGAAGCGGCGCTTGATGATTTAATGTGTTTGTAATATAGAAGGCTGTGACGGAATCGTTATTTTCCAGATGACACGCATATTTGTTACTCTAACGTTCATAATTATCACGGTCATAACAAGGGACATCAACACTCCGATAATTCAATACCCAATACCCAACCAATAACGTTTCATTCGAAAGACCATTATCGGTACTTACGTGTTTATCACATGTTAATGGAAATTTAATGGGGAAATGTGTTTAATTAGAAATCTAATAGAAATATTCTCAAGATATTTGCAAACTACAATATGATGAGTAATCAAATTAGTAGGTATCTCTGCTTGTTTAAGATATCCTGAAAATTATTAAAATATTTAAAAACAAAACACTTTTAAAACACATTATTTATTAAACTGACAAGTTTGTTCTTCAAAAATACTGTTAATTTTGTTCGAGCTATGCAGGGATAGGTAACGACCGAGAAAACGAGACGGATGTAAAGCCGAATGTATCTCTTGTGTTTATTGGAAGAATACGTTTAACATAAAATGAATGAACGAAACGATGATCGAGAGTAGAGAGATAACCAAACAAAACGGACAGACTATTGAGAAGAACATGGATCACAATAAATGGTAGATAGTAAACCCGACGACGCAGTCGGTAACGCTTGATGGCGCCCCGATATATCGATAGGGACATCGACTTTGAGTACGAGAATTTGCGATATCCCTAACACCCTCTCTCAAATTTGAGTGCGTGAGGCTGCGATGTCTTTCATCCCAAGTCCATTGGTACAGAACGAATGTTTGCTGCTCGGTAGTGCCTTGGTAAGAACGTCGGCGATCATGTCCTCCGTGGGTGTATAGACGAGGTTGATCCGGTGATCCGTCAGGGCCTGTCTAATAAAATGACATCTAATGTCAATGTGTTTTGACCTGGAATGGAAGACCGGGTTGACAGCCAGCTTCGCAGCGCCTTGGTTGTCGTTATGAAGTGTTACCTTCCCGAGTGATGGTAACCCAATCTCTGAAAGAAGTTTAGATAAATAAATGGCTTCCCTTGCAGCATCGCTAAGGGCGGTATACTCCGCTTCAGTGGATGAGAGAGCCACGGTTCTTTGCTTTCGCGACTCCCACGATATAGCAGCGTTGGCTAGTAGGAACACAGATCCAGTGTACGACCTGCGATCCAGGCCGCAGTTGCCCCAATCAGCATCCGTATATCCGATAAGGGCTTTTCCACATTTCGTGTAGTACAATCCGTGGTTGATGGTGCCTTTGAGGTATCTGAGTACCCTCTTGGCAGATGTCCAGTGGACTCGTTTAAAAGAGGTGCACCATTGGCTTAGTGCGCTTACTGCGTGAGCAATATCAGGGCGAGTTCCCTGTGCCAGGTACATCAGCGAACCTAGGAGTTCGCGATAGGGTAGTTTTGATTCGTCTACGTCCGTGTCTTTGACAGCACCATGCAGCTTGACACTAGCATCCAGAGGTGTCTTCACTGGCTTACAATCGGTCATGCCAAATTTGTCTAGAACGTCACGGATGTATCCAGCTTGAGATATATGTATCCCGTCCTTGATCCGAGATATTTCAATCCCGAGACAATATTTTGGGTATCCAAGATCCTTGATTACGAAGACCTTGGCCAGTTCTTCTTTCAAGTGAATGATGCGGGTTTCATCGCGAGAAGCTATGATAATATCGTCTACGTAGACCAATACCAGCGTTCGTTTCTCCTTGTCGTAGTACACGCACGGGTCGGCATGGGTTGGAGTCAGTCCAAGTTTCTTGAGAGCTTCGTCCAGTCGTTCGTACCATCGACGGCCTGCCTGACGAAGGCCGTATATTGCCTTCTCGAGCTTGCATACCTTGTTACCCTTCTTGAGCGCATACAACATCTTTTTAGCCTTCTCGATCAGAACAGCGTTAGATTCGGTCGCAATGATCCTCTCAAGCATCTCCTGTAGCATCTCCGGCATCTCCATGTATACTAACATGTCCATTATGCCATTTAGATAGGCAGTAGTGATGTCAATTTGTGAGATCCGCATGCCTTGCTCTACGGACGCAGCCATGAGCGCCCTCAACGAACTGAGTCTTGCAACCGGGGCGAATGTATCGTGGAAATCTACGCCAGGACGTTGTGAGAATCCCCTTGCAACTACGCGGGCCTTCCTTCGTTCCAGCTCTCCGTTCGCCTTGTATTTGTTCCTCAGCACGGTTCGGCAGCCTATCACCTTTTCGCCATTAGGTCTGTCAACGAGTGTCCAGGTGTCGTTGCTTACGAGAGACTTAATCTCGGCATACACAGCGTCTCGCCATTCATTACCGTCTGGACCTGAAACAGCCTGAGAAAGAGATATTTCAGAAGCGGCCATGGCAAACTGCGCGTCGAACCACTCCAGATCTTCGGCCATATTCTCTTCTTCGGGATTTTCCTCAACGGTCGCGGGCCGACTCTGTTGCAAAACCGGTCCTTTCATGTGGTACTGCTTAGCTGGTCGACCAGGTTTCCCGGTACGAATCTTCCGTGGACGTCCAGGACCTCGTACAAGCGGTTGATCTTCGTTGAAGTGGTCATCTTCATTTGCAGATGGTAGCGGATCGTCATCCTCGTCTTCATCTTCAGCCGTGATATCAGCATCTGCTGGATCTTCGGGTGCTCGACGATGGATCATTTCATCATTGTTTGCGATATCTATCCCTAGGTTTTGAAGTGAGTCATCATCTTCATCGAGAAGCTTCGTCCGACCATTTGTCGTTTCATTACTTATGAAGTCTTCGTAAGTGTTATTCGTGTCGAATCCATCCAGGAATTTCACATCCCTTGCGACAATGACTTTTCGGTCCTTCGGGATCCAGATGCGGTAACCCTTGGAAGTGTCAGCATAACCGACGAAAATGCCTTCGACGGTTCTGGGCTCGAATTTTCCCTTATTCGGATTCTTATTTAGAACGTGTACCTTACATCCGAATGATCTAAGATGACTTATGTCGGGCTTCTCGCCTTTCCATTGTTCGTAAGGAGTACATCCATCCAAACTCTTAGTGATGCAACGATTCCGTATGTAATTCGCAGTGTTGATAGCTTCTGCCCAAAATTGTGTCGGGAGTCCGGATTGTGCCAACAGGCAACGAGCGGTTTCAATCAGCGTTCTGTTTTTCCGCTCGGCTACCCCGTTTTGCTCAGGAGTATGCGGAATGGTTAGGCGTCGTTGAATTCCGGAATCCTTCAATATACGATCCATGGCGGAGTTGCAAAACTCCTTTCCGTTGTCCGAATGAAAAGCCTTCACCTTGAGACCTGTCTGATTTTCGACGAAGTTCTTGAATTCGATGAATTTGCTTGTTGCTTCATCCTTACTCTTCAGAAAGTAGACTTGACACCATCTTGTATGATCGTCGATGAGCGTCATGAAGTAGCGCGCGCCTCCCGTTGAATTTACTCGCATTGGTCCGCAGAGATCAGAATAAATGATGTCGAGGCGGTGCTGTGATCTGTTAGCTCGAGATGAGAATGGAAAACTTGTTAGTTTCTGTGTGATGCATATTTCGCAGTTCGAAACTTTGGAGTTATCCTTCAGCTTGAATCCGGATGCTGCTTGAGTTTTCGACATTAGTAGTAAGTCTCTTAAGTTAAGATGGCCGAGGCGTTGATGCCAGATTTCGGTATCAGAGTATTTCTTCTGCGAGACTGTATTAGCTTGTTCGCCGGATCCTTTCAGAATATATAAGTCACCTTGACGTTCAGCGGTGAGCTTAATATTTCCTTTGATGTCCTTTACGGATGCTTGGTTTGAGCCGAATACGACTTGATAGCCTTTGTCCACAATCTTGGCTACAGATAATAGGTTGGTTCTCAGATCTGGAACATGCAGGGTATTTTCCAGTCGAATCCTTTTAGTTTTATTATTAACTCTCGTGAGAAGTTCTACGTTCCCTTTTGCATCCACCGTACTTGTTGCGTTGTTGGCTAACCTGATGTCGCTTTGTGTGGACATCGAGTTTGTCAGCATTCGAGCGTCTTTGCATAGATGAGACGTGCACCCGCTGTCGAGACACCATTGACTTGCGCCTACGCCCTTGGCGGGCTCGGATGACGAATACTGAGCGACTTCCGCGAAGAAACTTTCCGCTTCCGTATTGTTTGCTTTTTCGGCTTCTTGCGTCTTCCTTTTACGGCAGTCAGCATATTTGTGGCCGGTAATCTTACAGAAAGAGCATTTGTATTTAGGACGAAAAGGTGCTTTCGCGTTCTTATCGTTATGTGACGTCGATGCGTTATTCTTGCCGGATTTCGAATTCGGGTTGCGCCTGCCGTGAGCGAGCATCGCGCCTGATTCGTTGACGGTGACTTGATTTCGCGCTTCGTATTCCTCTACGATTTTTATTTTTAATTGCTCAGCGTTTGGCAGCGCGTCGCGAGATTCTATCGCGCATCTAAAGTTCTCGAAACTGCTAGGTAGGCTATAGAGAAGCATGATCGAGAGAAGATCTCCGTTGATCTGAACATCCATGGATTCTAGCTTATCGACGGCATCGAAAAATTGAGCGATGTGTGTCTTAACGTCCCCGCCTTCCGACATTTTTGTTTGAATAAGGCGTTTGAGTAACGTTGCTTTGCGCGCGGGACCTTTCGAGTCGTATATGGATTTTAATTTATCCCACACATCTTTGGACGTTTTACAACCACGTACCTGCTTCAACTCAGAGGGATTTATAGCTAGGATTAAGTCAGATTTTGCCTTGCGATCCTCGTTCTCCCACGCTGCGATGGCTGCTCGAGTTGCTGCGTCGTCGGCATCGCCACGAGATTTCGGGCATGGCCTCTCGCCACTCACGTAGCCCCAGTTATCGTTCTTAACGAGTAATGCTTCCACTTGTATCACCCAAGTATCATAATTGTCCTTGGTTAGCGTTTCTAATCGCGTAGAGTTAATTGTATTTGTCTGTGCCATCGTCGATTTATTCGCGGAACGCACTTTAACGACGATGATTTACTTATGACGCGTCACGGTCGATATATCGCGTTCACGACGTATCACGCCCGGAAAGAACAAAGAAACTCTCGCGTGGATTCAGCGAATTTAGATATGAAAAAGTATTTCTTCACTTTGTCGTTGCGGCTCTGGGCCCATAACCTGTTCGAGCTATGCAGGGATAGGTAACGACCGAGAAAACGAGACGGATGTAAAGCCGAATGTATCTCTTGTGTTTATTGGAAGAATACGTTTAACATAAAATGAATGAACGAAACGATGATCGAGAGTAGAGAGATAACCAAACAGAACGGACAGACTATTGAGAAGAACATGGATCACAATAAATGGTAGATAGTAAACCCGACGACGCAGTCGGTAACGCTTGATGGCGCCCCGATATATCGATAGGGACATCGACTTTGAGTACGAGAATTTGCGATATCCCTAACAAATTTTTAGACTTTACTTATTCAAATTTACAATTTTAAAAATTTGTGTCAAACAAACTAAGTTCTCTTTATAATACTTTATTTTATGATTATTAATATCTAATGTTTAAAATTCGTTTTATTCTTTCTATCGAAATTTAAGTATAGATATATTTTCTTACATTTTGATAGTAATCCATGCACAACGAGTTTGTCAGAAGCGGCGGAAAGAAGGAAGAAAAACGCAACGAGACGATTTCCCAGAATTGTATCAAGTTTGTAGATATCCAATAGTTTGCGAAAACCTTGAAATAATCCTGATATAAAAGCGTTCTTCTTTGTCACGCCCACGCTCTGTTGAGGCGCAAACTTAATCTTGTATAAGTACAGAAACGTATTCTCGAGATTTTGCAAAACTTATCGTTGACCTAGTGTTCATGTTGTGTAAAAGTACAAGCGTTTTATAAAAGAAAGAAGAAACTTTACCTGCTCGACATCAATGACATCCCCGCTATCCTCGAGTACCGACGAATAATGTGATACTTCTGCAACAGATAAAATATATTATATATAATTTACACATTTATATTCTATGATTTTTTTTACCATGTGCAAAGAAAAACTTTTATAATATACGTTAAAGTTATGTGGCATTATATTAGAAACTATATAAATGTGTTCTCGATAATAACAAATATGAAACACAATCTAAATATGTTGAGATAAAAACCACAGTGGTGTAAGTCAAATTTTTAAAAATATTTTTTCGTGTGCATAGATGCAATTTATATATTGTACAGATTGCATCTATGCACACGAGGAAATATTTTTAAAAATTTGACTTACACCACCGTGGTTTTTATCCCTCCATATAATTAAAGATATAAGAAAATAGAAAAAAATAAAATTAAAGCACAAACGTATATATTAAATAAAAGAAATTATATAAACATATCTATAAATACCTTTGCACTTATAGTTTTGACATTAATATTCTTTTATAAAGATAATGCTAAAAAATGATCTTTGTAGTTATGGCACAACTTAAATTTATAAAACTAGGAATATATCTACGCAAAGAGCACATGTAGATTTGAAAATAATTTTATTCATAAATAATTTGACACACTCTTTTGCCTCTCCAATTCAAAGAAATGTTTAGTTCTATGTAATGGTCACGCGCACGTCAGCTTCCATTTTAAATTCGAAAGGCTCTTCACAAGTTTGCCGATTAATAACGGGCACTCGGGGGCAAATTAAAATTACATTTTGCGGCTTTACGTCAGAAGCGCTGCTGCTGGTATTCATAAAGCGGAAAAAAGAACATATCAGGGTTAGCTTTGGAGCATCATGGGATAGAGATACCTCTGAAGCAGTTACAACACAAAATGCCTTTATTTTCGAGCAACAGTAAATACCTTACTGCTATTTTGCTACTGTAGAATTCTCTGAATGCTATAGGTACGAATCGCAATACGATTAAATTGCGTTGCGTTGCACCTAACAACACGATTGAGGATAACAACGTAAAAATAATTTGCTTTAGCGCGCCATAGTACTCCAAAAAGATATGCTAACGATAAGTCGGCATTATTATTCTTTTTATAAAACATGCGATTTTATATCGCAACGGAGTATCGAAAAAATGCCGTATACTACTTTTCTTGCTTGTTGATTACTTATTTATCTGTAGAGTGCAATTTTCTAGATGCTTTTATTAGATATGTATAAAAAGGCCATCAGCTTTGAGTGACGCGTCCTATTTGTACTCGCGATTTAATCGCGAGCTAAACGACATATAGCGCATGGTTGTATTAAAATGATAAAAATAATTTTGTTTGTAGGCGGGATAATACATTTAGATGTTATATAGATTATAGATAAATAAGATACATCGTTACTAGCTTACTTTTGATTTTCATAAAACAAGCAGCTTTACATATTAAATTGTAAGAGCATATATTTCTCCATTTTATTTATCGCAACTTATTTATCTCGAGTATAGCTTCACAATTATTTTCTATTTGATTATCTTTATCGGAAACAAAAGGCTGTTTGCTAGCGGCGTATTTTATTTGCGGTAAAAGTTTAACCAACAAGCTAACAAAATTTGTTAGCGATTTACCGTAGATAGAAAGTTTCGCGCAGAGTAGATAAGGTGCTTTATGGTCAGCCATGCGCGGCGCATACGCAATTGCAGACAGACGCGAGCGTTTGTTCGTTAACGCTTAATGAAATTACATCACGAATATACATGGCAAGCACCCTCCTTTATCACTACTTTCTCTACAGAAATGATTTTTTCGTTGGAAATGGAACAGGGCGTCGATTTTTTCGGCAAGTCATATCAGAAATACATAGTGTTATCTAGAGTATGCGTAAAGTCATTAACAATAGATTGCCTATTGTTAATGGCAAGAAATTACTTTGTTTCTCTTTTAATTTTCTTTCCATTTTATATTCTCGCCTCGATATTTCGTCGAACATCTAAGTTTACCGTAAGACAAATATAATAAATTATATAGTTTATTTAACGTTTGAATGATATAAGCTAAATTACATTAAATAAGACTAAAATGTTAGTTACTAACGATAAGTAAATCTCACAAAAAATTATATAAATCAAATAATTACGGTAAAATTATGAGAATACGCAATTGCTACTAATTCATAAATAAGCACTAGATTATCTAATCTTCTTGATCTTGCATTGTAGACACAACAGATTAGCTTACGCTCTAGATCGCGATGCGCATATCCATGATAATTTAGAACGCGATGTTTGTGTGTTGCAATTATTATAAATCTACTCCTGTCAGCCAAGTATACTACCCATATGCAATTTTATGCAAAACAGATTTAAATGATTATGCCGTATCGACAATCTGAATAATTATTCTCTTTTTTGCCGTGCGAACATTATAAGGAATCAAATACAAATTATGCAGAAATAGCTGAAAACAGCATTCACAAGAAAGACGACCTACTTGCGAATGCATAAATATTGCGTTCTGTTTGCACAACGAAATGCAGCTATCGATTAGCTCTCGAGGATATTTGCAAATTGCTTGTTAGTAGTGGGCACTTGAACCGCGCGAGCGATCGATGCCCGTTCTGAAAATAACGTCATAACGATTTTACCATGTAAATTTATAAAAGATCTTTAACACAAAACGCTGCTCATACATTTGCACTGTCACGCGGTGGATTGTTCTTTAATAATCGGCGTCAGTTACGATGAACAATATGCACGCAGAAAGTTATAAGTTCCCACTATTATTCACCATTATTGTTTCAACGATACGATGGGGGAATGCAAATTATCTTTATTTGTAATAATTAAAAAATTATTATTAATTAATTTCATAATTGGAAAAGCGTAATCATTTCATTTCCGTGGTATTTATTGTACCGCGGAATAATGATCAGTGGTGAATTAATTAGTTTTCCGTCTATATCGTATATTAATTTTACGTTTCTCGTATATTACATATACGAAATGTTGACGAGATTACCAAGAAGGTTTAGAGAGATGCTATTTATGATTCGCGAAGACCCGAAAAAAACACAATGGATTTGGACGGCCGATATTTGAGATAAACTATTATATTTCTGCAGATGACCTGCGTCAAAGCGAAACTAGTCATTTAACAATATCCACTTTTGTTTAGTCAATTTATGAATTCCATTAACACAGCGATTTCGTGATATCCAAGTGGTTTTGCCAAAGAAAATGCGTGTAATGTATATGATGTGTGTTTACAATCAAATAAGCATATTAATTATTAATTTTAATAATGTGTGCCAAATATACAATTTTAAGTATTTTCATTTGTATGTAGAATAAATTTCTCTTTAGTCTTTGTTAATAATTTAGGGAGAATGTTATTATATGTTACAACAGGAACATTGAAAGGTATATCGAATGCCTATTATACTGTTTCACATTTTCATTTCCGTGTGATAAAAAGTTCTTGCTATACAACGGATAATCATGAAGGAAATGAACGTAACTTAAACTTGCGGTGTCTGTCACATTCCATTATGCGCTGTTCTAGAAACAAATGTTATTTATTCCAAGTTACATTTAAAAAATGTGCACTTTCAAATTCCAGCATTTCTATTGTAACCTGTGTCATCTTTACTGAAAAGTCGAGAACGTACTTTGACATTTTATTTTTAATTCTCACAGACGAAATATTCATGCATAATAAAATAACTGAACAGAAACGTCCCGTTTCATCTGTTTCATTAGTTAAACATCTCGTTGTTTAAGTTGTAAAAATATATAGAGTTAATTATTGCACAAATGCGAAAATGTCTATTTACTTTTATACTTTTATATAGAGGGATTCAGATTGCGGATCTTCTAAAATCTCACGTACCTCGTTAAACTCTGAACTGTCCGCGCGCATTTAACGGAGCGGATCTTCTAAAATCTCTCACGTTTCTCGTTAAACTCGGCACTGCTCGCGCATTTAACAGCGGATTTATCGCGATTTACATTGTGATCAGCATCATAATTCCGATTATTCTAACAGCCGTTGGTAATCCATAGAGGCCAAACAGGTATTACAACAGGTGTTGCAAGGAACTCCCATCGTATTACAGTGCGGCGGGGGATTCGGGGATTATAGGAAACTCGAACCACTAATCTCATATCGCACGTAACGTCTCTAATTCTTCATTAGGCATAATTGCGCATATGTATAAAGGACGCTGGACACCGTAACTTTTTTGCTAGATGTCCTCTGCCGGGCTTCGATAGCGTTCGCATAAACTGGGGCAGGTATGATTAAATAAAACATTACTCTCGCTATAGAACTTATAGGCTATGGGGCATGCGTCTCTCGCTGCGGGCGTTTGAATTTTCTCCTGCATTTACAGCTTCACGGCAACAAAACATCGCAAAGCAATAGATATCAAATTAAAAGTGAAGATCTGTTGAAAATTGTCTTCGGAATACCTAGATTGCATCTAGAAAATCTCGAGAAAATCTGAGAGAGTGTGTGCTAAAATATAGCTTTCATATGATTTATGTGACGTAGATATCCAACAAGCATTTCTGAAAACACGTTAATTATAAACGCCTCGTATTAATTAAATATTCGCTCAGTTTCGTTAATTATGTTCCGTTATTTATTGTTCCGTTATTCACTGATGTGTGAGGGAAGGATTGTTGGCGCTACTAATATTGCTGCGCATGATAAAGAGAATAGGTATGACGTGAAAAATAAATTATTTTTTATTTAATACAGAACTTGTCAGAAGCGAATTGTAGAAATGTTAGAAATGATAAGTATACAATAGAGTGTAACAACTAATTGTCAACAATTAACTGTTATTATTCTCATCGAGTTCTATCCTTTCTCTTACAAATTGCGTCTATTGTAAACTACGAAACGCTCCATTTCCATCAATCAAAAGGACATTTGACACAATACTCAATAAGTAGTGTTACTAATTATTACTGTACGTGATAAAGAGAGTAGGTATAATATTAAATTATTCTTTACTTAATGAAAACACTTGCAACAAGTTAGAAGCGAATTGTAGAAATGTTAGAAACGTACAATAAAAGTGTAACAATTATTCATCGCGTTCTTATTCTCATTAAATTCTATCCTTTATTCCTCACAAATTCCGTATATTGTAAATTACGAAAAGTTTTATTTCTATCAATAGGGCATTTAATATAATACCCAATAAAACGCACAACGTAGATATATATTTGAAATGATCATGAAAGGATCTACGTCGCACAATGAACACCGCGATATTGAAAATATTGAATTTATCGTTATTTTTGATAAAAACGAACAAAAAGCGTGTTTTTAAAAAATCGCAGAGATAAAAGTCGAATCTATTGCATCGACGTTATTGTTGTCGACCGACGTTTCAATTATTGAAAAATTTCCATTAACGTACGTTCGTCGATTATCGGAAAGTCATCGGCGCATAACAGCATGTGACTACAACCGGTTAACTCGAAATTAGGGAGATTAACCTAGAGCATCGCTCGGAGGTTCAACCGAGGTCTCCTGTAACGAGGACGCAAATCTGCGACACAATCAATCACCCGGATACAATGCACTAAACGCCGACAAAGATTGTGTACACGTAGATATGCATCCGACCACGTGACATGCGCGTGCATTAATCTATGGAATTTGCATAGTATTAAACCAACAATATTGAGAGTATTCAAATAATGGAGATAAAATGGCAGTGTATATTAAGTATAGAGTAAATTATGTATCAAAAATAATTATGTGTAAATTATAGAAGAGAACAATTCTGTACATTTTATCTCTGATAATTTTTCCCTTAAAAAAAAAAGAAAACTGCGCTGATAATCTAAAAAACTGACACGCATGTTGGTGTAATGACGAATAAAAGAAATAAATACATATATTAATAGATTAAGAAATAAGAAGGATTGGGGGAGGGGTAATATGACAAATAATTATTAATTTGGGAATGTTTGAAAAATACTCGACAAGTTCTTTGATGGTTTTTCGAGAAAGGAACAATCTACTGAAGTCGATTTAAGAGATGGCAAATTGCTCTTTTTTCATTTCCGGATAGCTATTTTATTTGAGATCATCTTTTGTGCACGTGAAAAATCGACTCGAACAAATCGCCTCCGTAAAAAACTCTACTTCGTGCGAACGTCAGCGATTCAACAAATTTTGAATTATGTGCTAACGTTACCTCGAAAGTCGATCTTCGCAACTTTCTCGCCCTTGCACTTAAGACCCTGAATGTTCTTCAGGATGACGACGAGCGACATTCTTGCCCTTCTACTGAGCCGCGATTATGGGAACCACTGAATAGAGACCAGACCCTCTCTCTCTCTCTCTCTCTCTCTCTCTCTCTCTCTCTCTCTCTCTCTCGTCTAATTCTCAATGATCGCACGAGCTCTCATTGTACCACCCACGATATCGGTTGCTCCATTCATCGATACCGTTTTCGCGCCATCCGTGGCTCGCCGACGCCGCTCCAGCCGCAGGTCCGAGTCACGAGAGGATGAACGGTACACGGGAAACCTATGCAACTGCAAGGAATCCCTTTTCGTTGTTGCGTACGTTATCGAACCAGGTGTGTGACGCCCAGCTATAGGCGAGGTCAAAGTGAAGGAGGAGGAGGAGCAGCAGTCTTGAATCACGAGTCTTGATGGGACACGTACGTGTTTCAGTCACCCCTTTGGCTTGAGGAGCACGACTCCGAGGTTCGCGCGAACGTGCCTCCTGGAGGCTGGCTCGTCGACTGTTTTCCATCCTCCGAGAATTCGCGCCTTAAACAACCCCCGTGAGTTTGCACCGGGGGAATAATTTTGGCGCACGCGCCCTTAGCCCGTGCGTGGTGGTGGCCGTCGGGGGCTGCCGGCTTTCAGCGTCACCCACCACCCGCTGAAACTGGCGTTCACCATTACGTGTACGCCGAGCATCGTTAATGGATGACGTATACCTCTTGCACATGTCACACTGAATCGCCGTCGGGTTAATCGAGCGACAGGTGCACTCCCAACGGGCGCAAAAGCGACAAACGCACGGCGACGAGCTCGTAGAACCGAGACAGAATTCTGAAGATAATGAGTGAAAATGTCGAGGAAACATTTTCTAGAATTTTAAAGAAAAATATATCTTAACAATGCGTTCAAAAATGTTTAAGTGCAGTCTACAATAAAAAAAAGTCTAAAAGAATGTTTTAAAAATTTAAGATACCTCTTAGACGCCTTTCTGCGATGTTTATTGAGCATCCTCGCTATATGCTGATAAATATATAAAATAAAATAAAAATTGTAAAATATGAGTTTGACAATTTGCAAATATGCAAATACTTAAGTATAGAGGAAATACCTTTATTATGAGACAGGATCCTAATATGAGATATTTTAAGCTAAAAGGCCTTATATAGGCACCATCTTTTGATCCCACCATGTAAAAAACCCGCCATCTCATATTAGAATCCTGTCTCATAAGGGGTATTTCCTCTATAAATTTAAAATATCCGATGAGATCTGCGTAATTTGTATCGTTTCATTCTATACAGAAATATTTCACAAAAATTTTAAATAAATGCTAATGACAAAAATTAATTATACAGTTAATTATATAAACATAATAAAACTTATCTACATAAAATTATATAAATATTAAAATATCAAGTTATACATTTGCACATATAAATGTACAGGGATACACATACAAATTTTATCCTCATACATTACAGATGTTTTAAAATGTCAGGTCAAAGATGCCAAATAAAAGTTTCTTATGTATTATACATCACTTTTTTTCATATTCCATATCCTGAAAATATAAAACATTAGGATATAAATGCTCAGTTTTACGACGCAGTTTGTAAAGAATAAAGAAAAATATAAAAGAAATATAAAGAGAAGAAACACTTTATTAAATATTTATATACATATATGTGTATATATACATATATATTGAAAGGTAAAGATTTTTATAGCTACTTTATGTAAGATCTTTCTTATTCTTCAATTATATCTAGGCTCGATTGATAATCAGAAATATATTTTTTATTTGAAATATCTTTTATTAAATATCTGCAAAAGATTAAATTAGACATATGCGACAGTTGTGAATTAACGTAAAAAAAATTGACATGTAGTTTATATGACGTTTATATGCATGAGAATATTATTTCACCAAATATTTAGTTATCGCAACATTTAGGTAAAAAATAAGATAAATGTAATTTCGAGTTTTATGATATTATGGAAAATATAATATTTTCTGGATACCGTGCAAAAACTACAAGCGTGAAAGATCAACCGAGTTATTAAAATCGAGTTTATCATAAAGAGGATGGTCCGTAAAAGAAAAGGTGTCCGGTAAGCGGGCGTAAACTGATATATTATCAAAAGAAAACAGGTGATAAAACAGCGTGAATATCGTGAGTCTTATATATCTACTGAAAAATTGACTTAAAATAAATTAATAGAATTATTTCTGTTCTTAAATCACAAAATTCCAATAATTTGTTATAATCAAAAAATTAATATTTATCTGTTTTCAACAAATTTTAAATAAATTGTTTCGTAACTCACTTCAAAAAATTTTTTCTTAAAAAATCAAATTACAAAAGTTTAAGTACTTTTAGTTTTAATTTCATAATATTTTTTTACGTTTGCACTTTTTTGAGCTTTGCATAGTTAATTTATATATTGAATTTCTTGATTAAAATTAAGAAAACCCTTAAATAAATAGAAAGAACAGATGTCTATTAAAATTGATGATTGTTTCGCGACAATTTTTAGTCTGCAATCATTGTGTGATTGTGAAGTGTTAAAATTGCGCAATATTATTCGACTTGTCACGAGCTGTCTATCTCAAAATCAAATCATTTCAAATAAAAGTCAAATGAAAATTCTATTATGCAGTGACATACGACTTGTGCCACCAAATGTAATCGTATTGATCTATTAGCATAGGTATGTTTATTCGATTTCATTCGACTTTTCGCATCTTTTTTTGCGACCATAAATTATACCTTCAATTTTTCACAAAAAATACATATTGTTCTCAGTTTCTCTCACATTTTTAATCTTCTTAAGTCATTAATTCTCTTCACTCTTGAGCGTTCTAATTTTCATGCGCTTCGGAGGATCTCTGGACTCTGAAATATTCACTCTGATAATCTCGGTTCTTCAACGCTCTCTAGATAGACTTTAATCTCTTAGACTTTTAAATTTGAATTTGATAGTACTCGGTCTTTTTTATGCTTCTCAAAGAACATATATAATTGCTTCAAGAATAAAAAATCTCTTCATCTTTCGAACATAGAAATTGTCTTAGAAATTTTCTGTTTTTTTCTTAAAGTTTTTACTTGAAATTTCTCACATTCTGTAACTCGCTTTTTCGATCTTTATATTCCTTTTGTGCTAAATAAATTTTTATTTTACTAATTATCTTTACTAATACCTGCATTTTGCACGGGCTCTTAATTACGAAATCATAATTCTTCTCGAAATAACTTTGTTACATTTATAACAGGTGTCCAATTACGCTCTTTTTGTTCGTGTCTACTACGTGCGCGTGTGTCTACTGCGACGTGAACGTTTCTACGATTTATTCAAGAGGTTTCGTACACGAGGGGATGTAAAAGCTGACGTCGACATCTCGTATAAAATCTGTTAGTCAGAATCGCGAGATCGCGGGGGCAAACCGCCGCATTTGCTTTTAGATGGTAGTTGCGTGAGAAAGTTTAACAAATGGAGAAAAGTTCGTAGATAATACTCTCCCATAACTCACGGCCATCCGTGCCTGCACAACTCCAAATACAATTTTAATTGTGCTATAAGGTCACGACAAAGTAAGATTGGAGCAGAAGAGGAACAGCTCTCGCGCCGCACGTCGACCGACGCGGCTAGTGCGCGTGCTGTTTTCCGAATGGAACGCACAGGAGTGGATCAATAATGAAATGGGGGTTGACTGGGATTTCTCAGCGCCATCCCTCCATATTATGCGGAACTTACAACTGTTGCTTTATTTTCCCCCTCTTGCTCCGCAATTAAGCTTCAAATCTTGCATAGATTATGTTTCCCATTGCAACGCGATTTGATTACTTTTTGACAAGATTAATCTACATTCAATGACGCGGATGAGATGCTGCGACGCGTTCTCTCATATGGATTACAGTCGGTTAAATATAGATATGTAAAATACTTGAGACGCAACTTTAATGATTAAATATTTAAATAATAACAGCTTTAAAATAATTTTGAAATATTATATATATTTAAAACAGCTTTAAATATTAATTAAACATTAATGACTTTTATAACATCAATAAAATTTTCAATTATAACAATAAAATTAATGTCTATCAAAAGAAAAGAATATCCACTTAGTAAAAAAAAAACAGGCATTTTTCTAAAAATAATGAGTTTGTATTTTTCTAAATAAATTAAATTTTTTATCAACAAAGTTGCCTAACAAAATTTATCGAACAAATCTTTTCTCTTCTGTAATTTTTGTAATTTTTTCTTGAAGTGCATCACGTAAATTCACATAAGTCCATTTTCAACACGGTAATACGAATTAAATTTGCTAAAGCAAATTAGATAACGTATAACTATTCTTCAATAAAAAAACATAACAAAATTAATTACTTGTTTTAAACACACTTTTTATGAGCAAGTTTATACATATATATCTCTTAACTCACTTTAACTGACATAAATTAAAGAAAGTCGTACAAATATAATTTATTGTAAAAGAGAACACGATACACACTACGGACACATTCTGTGGAGCAAAATAGGTATAGGAATGAATGATATAGCAATATGCGCCAGGCTATTTATTCTTTTCTCACACAAGTATCTTATCTGTAGATTCCACATTTTCTGCTTGGAGTAATAACTACAAGTTTTATGTCTATATTTATCAATGATGATTAACTTATAATCTCGGTTTAACTTACTAACTCTCTTCTAACTCTTATGCCCGGTTTCACCAACGTGATTTAATCTAATCGGTCGATTAAACTCACTCTTCATCTCTTTCCAACTGTTCCCCTAGAAAGAGACGAAGAGTAAGTTTAATTGACCGATTAGATTAAATCACGTTGGTGAAACCGGACCTTAAGACTAGAAAAGATGAAAAATGAGTTAAACTAAGATTAAAATTATGTATTGCTAGAAATTAACATTAAAGTCCTAAACTGGATAAATAACAATTAAAATACACGTATAAGCGCGTTAGTATTCGTGTACTGTAATAAGTTAAAGAACAAAAATTAGCCGAGGGGTCAATATCACCTCAACTGTGAAAATTATAACTATACTACAGATTATTTATTGATAATTATCTCGCTTCCGCTTCATGATACGATTTACAAAATCCTATACAAATACGCAGGAGCAACTGTATGTATAACAGCGAAGCTATATTGGGACACCCCTTTGTACCCTGAGAAGAGCATCGATTGAGGTCATCAGAGGTTTCGCGGAAGTTATACTCGGGAAATTGGATGAATTCTTGTGCTCCGATACAGAGCTCAGAAAATCTAGCTACATTATCGTCGCAATTTACGCTCTATGGTGCCAAATCTATCGGAGCTTTTAACCAACAAAAACAGGTTTGTCCGAAAGTGCTGGCTATAAAGAAGAGAGAGTTATTTTATTATGCGATACTTGACACATTCTTGCTATCTTCTTTAGGAAACGAAGGCCATAAGGTTTCAACTTCTTATAAAATCCATCTTAGACGACCTAAATTTTTTTTGTCATCTTTTGCATTGTACAAAATGTTTACAAATTAAAATATTTTATACAGATGTATGAAATATATAAGTATACATAAGAAAATATACGGTATATAGAATAAATAGAATTATAAAATTTATAATAAATTTAATAAAAAATTTATGTAACAATGGGTGATAAAATTAACTAATATTGTCGATTTTAAATGTCATCGAGCAGAACTGCGACTTTTGTTAAATTTGTCAGAATAGCAATAAGCATGAATTAAAAATAAAGCTTTTTTTTAAGTCAAAATCCATAAAAATGCATATTTTTATTTGCAGGTTTAAATGATTAATAATGCATATGATAATTATCCGGCTGGTTTTAGTGGACTTTTTTGATAGCAAAAACATAAAACTATATAACAATGAGCTGGTATTAATGCATAATAAATCTTTTATCTTCAAATAATATTTTTATGCGCACATATAAACCTTTATTCCATTAAATATATGCTTGTACATATTATGTATCGAACAATGTGTATCGATATTTTTCAATAAAATCTATACATTACAGAAAAGCACTTACATTATTACTTATCTTACATTACGTATTTTACATTACGTATCTTATATTACGTGTTATTCTATCGAAATTTCCTAAAAGCTTACGTTTTGATTGAGAGTTTAAAACTGATTTAGATAATTGGTTTTTATAAACACCTGCGATACGATCTAGTCCCTAAGTATATTGAATTTATAGCTAATATTTAAATATTTCTATAACAATATTTCTATATTGACGGTATGTTGAAATTGCCTTGCACCTCATAATTTATGCCCGGAATTACAAGCGGTTCAAATGAGAGACGCAATATAGAACATCGTCAGAGGAACTAACCATTCCTCGTCGACTCGTCGAATTCCATATATATGTAACGCAATAAACGTAGAATGTGTATAAGTACGTTCTTAGAGATGCATCTTCGTTAGTAATCCGCCTACGAGCGGTAGTGATTTTATTACGTTGGTGAGAGAATCCAGGCAGACTTTTACTATCCCAACGTTGTTGTAAATAAAATATAATACGCCGAAGTAGAATAAATATACCGCTGTAATATGTACAACGTACATTCTGAAACACAAAACGTTTGTCATGAAATACGATGAGTTTTACAGCATCGAGTTCGACATAATTGAAATAAGTGATTAAAAATTTAAAAATAAATCTTAGAATTTAAATTAGTTCAATTTTAATGTAAACTTAGAATAATTTTGGTTATACTAATTTAATATGTATATTCATTTATTGGTTAATAATATTAATTGATTTAATTTAGTTTATACCTTTTGCTCTAATTTTGGGAATTTAAAATTATGTTCTCAATTGTTCAGAAAAATTAAGCAAGATCTAAATCCGTAATTATATAGTGTACTATGTAATTATTGATATGTAGAATGCAAAACGGAAATGCACATCAAATAGCGTAAGAAAGAAAATGTATTCATTTGAACAAGTGACAAGTTTAAACATCGTTAAGTTTCTCTTATTTAGCCATTTCTTCTGTTATGTGAATAAATATCTTTCTACGTAATAGAAAGTGTTCAGTTTCTCTTAGGAATGTACAATTGTTACTTTCCAAAAATGGGAAGAAAAAATAAATACATGAAATTTTTTATCAGCATAAAAATATAACATTGTGTTCTCATTTCTTTCTCTTCTGCTTATTGAAACACTCAAACAATTGTGCTTTTACAAAAAGTTTCTGGAAAAGGTGACTGAACAAATTTAACGGAATCGTATTTTTCAATTGCATGAAAACATTACAATCTAACGTAAATAATACTCACATTTTTTGATGCCGACGAGCTTTCGGCAGAGTAGACAGATCCTCTTTCATACAATACTGCCGTGCGCCAAGGACAATGTTTTTGAGGTACTCATTTATATCGATATCGTAAATCATAATTCGAAATATTTCCTTGTCTGCTTTCGATAATTCGTGGTGCATTTTAATGATTTTATCGTTATAAAATATCCACTCCCTTGTAGTAAAATATTGCAACACCTCGAGGCCATCTGAGATTCGCTTTTGGATTCTGACCATACTGTTTATAAAAATAAAAAAAAAATAGAAATAAAAGCAAAAGAGGCAAGATTTTTATATAGTTCTAATAATATTATTTAAAAATATGTTATACAACAGATACATTGAAAATGAGAAAATATAATTTCCAAATGATATTTCAAAAAATCTCAAGAAGTATAAAACTTACAATTTTTTCTGTCGAAATATTAACATCAGAAAGTCGATCAAATATGCAGGGATAATATGAAAGAAGAAGACGAAAAGATTATGCACAAATTTGCTACTACGTATATCGCCGTCTGGATACCAAATTTGTCCCTCAAAAGGATATTCATGAAGAGCATATCTGCCCTTTTCTAATATTTCTGCCCATGTGGTCGGTCTCACATTGCCTTGCGTTATATTGAATACGGGTATAGTTTTTGATCTGTAAATAATAGATATAAAAAAGCAAATGTGTAATAAATACGTAAGAATTTGAAATATTTCTTTGTCTGAACGGTCTGAACTAAAAATATTTCTCTATTACATATAAATAGAATAATCGTGCAAAAAATCGTAAAACAGACGACGTCTATGTGTAGAAAACATATCAAAAACCTATGATTATATTATTTAATGTCAAACAAAATCTATAAGCTACAATAAGTCAGTATTTTTTAATTAATTTAATTAATTAAATAAGTTTAACAGAAAAATTTAGATGTTATAAATTCTTTTTATTTCTTATTATAATTTTTGTTTAAATATCTTCCAGGAAATAACTATTTATAATTTATATATTAAATATAAACAGGAAGACAATTACACAGCAGCGAAATAGTCTAGATTTGATAAATGTAGGCGGTGAATTCACTTTAATTTATTATTATTAATTGTATCATGTTTTATTATTAAGGAAGAAAACAATATAAGGCAGAACGAAACTATAGATTATTAATTTGAAAAACGATCTTTTTTGATATTTGATTACTCACCGCGAAACATTTCGCAGAAGTTGTAACAACAATCAACTTTTGTCTGCAAATTTTAAAAATCGCTTTAAAACTTGCTCATTCTATCTAAATTTTTAATTTCCTTTTTTACATGATTTTTTACATTGATCCTTCTTGTTGTTTGCGGTCAGCTGTATATTATTTAGTGAATTTATGTACAATTACATATTTTATTTTATTTGCACAAGAAAAACTTTATTAGGTGATTTATAAAAAGTACTCATTAATATCTCGCGGAAAAAATGTGATATTGTGATATTGACAGCATTAGTTAACAACAGTCTAATTGAAAAATAATCTTATTAAGTTAATGGTATTAATGAAACAAATACGTCGGGTTCCTATTTTAATAAAATATTTAAATTATTTGTTTCATTAATATTGTTATTGAATTAACATGATTATTATTAATTAGACACGCTGTTTAATACATTATTTTTTATCTTGTACTACTTATATACTACTTTGCTGTTCTTTATAACAAAATTACGTGTAAAAAACCAAAATCTGGTTGTTAAATTTATTGAATAACATTGATTGATGGTTTATAATAATTAATGCTTTGATTAATGTTATTTCGATTCTTTTATCGATGTTTTGCGGATCACAAATAGTATATTTTTTAGCGATCGTTGTTAAGGGACATACGTGCAGGGTGTGTCGGAATAAAAGATATCTGGAGCGTGATAGGGCTGGGCACTGGCGCACCCACGAGAAGTAAAATACACTTCACTCTCCAATCATTATCGTCATATGTTTCGATTCACGTGCGTGATGCGCCTCGGTGGCTAAACCCATGCATCTT
>JASTWP010002409.1:0-43242 GCA_030770255.1 Temnothorax ravouxi
GACAGAATTTTAATTCAAATGTCTATCTGTAAAATTATAACGTTTCGCGTCTTTACACTGTAGAGGATTTAATACCAGCACTAATCCTACTTACAATTAGACATTACTGGAAAAATAGAAAGATCAGTCTACACGATCGATCATATATTCTCAAAAGCCTACAAATGTCTATAAATTCAATTACATGTTTTTATAATCCATTTCTACTTTTACGCAGTGAAATATTTAGAGTAATTTTAGTCGTTATAATAACGATGCTTTTAATTATGTTGAAAGTCCGAATTTCCTGTCAGATATATTCGAATCGCCGAGCTGGCAGGATTAAACGCCAGACGGCATCAATTATAATATTCCTCACTCGCGATTAAACAATAGTACGAATCTCCTTCATTTGTACAACAGCTAACCGTTCACAATCGTAATAATTAAAGAGATATTAAAAAATCCTTTGCTCAGAACTGATCGACGACAACTAACGAGGTCGTCAAGCCTCGTCAGTTGCGATACCCTTTGGCCGCGATCCAATTTGATTAATTATGAAACAGATACGCTTTTCCCCCTTCCGAGAACTGGCAACTTCGCCAGTCCTTTAATTGAATCGTTTTGGACCAGTGGTTTGCCTCGCGTAAAAAAATCACGTAAAATTTTCTAAAATGACTAAAATACACAGTTGACAAAAGGGCAACATCGCGCGATGCACTTTTACCGGATAAGAGGTGCGCCTGCCGGGACGCGACACGATTATCGATCGGACGCAATCGTGCGAATCAATTCCCGCATCGCCAAGTCCCGTACCTTCCTCCTTCGATTTGTTCAGCGAAGTCAGTAGAAATCAATCGCGCTCGATGGTATTTATTATAGTTTCCTCGTTTTTGCCTTCATGCATCGCAATCAGTTTCCACTTTTGCCCCCGAGAAAATAGAAGCAAGCCTCGAGTCACGTGACTTGTTTGAAAACAAGAGTGAAAAAGATTGATCCCGATCGAGTTGCTTCAAGAGATACGTAAGTCGTTGCCAGATAAATTACCCGATTGCCGACCGTTTACCCGGGGAATTTAATCTTGGTTATTTGCTTCGTATAATTGGACCGCGACCCCCGCAGCCTATCTCCTTCGTATATCGAAACAATGAGCCGTGCACGCAATATTTCGCCCATTCGAATATAACTTTGCGAAAATGCTCAAATCGACATCTGTCGGAATCGCGGTCGTAAAATCTATTTTCCGGATAATGTATGATTAGTGTAATTTTCTTAACGTTTTCACGAATAATTTACTTTTAAAATGGTATAAATCTTTATTTATTTGTCCATAATTGCGAAGAAATCAAGTTTTATATTGTTATAACGTTTGGAGGGTTTGAAGGTATCGATCAGTGTTATAAACTTTTACTAATCCCGACTAAAATAGATATCAAATCGAATCATCTTCATTTCCATTGAAGTATTCGTAATCGACTATATAATTTGGCTTCGTTTTTAGATATCAATGGAATTATCCCATATTATTTTAACAGAAAGAAGTATGCAATAATCCATAATCAAATCGTGATTGCTACTTATTATCCATTTTTGTTATCCGCGGAGTCTATTGATTCGTTTATACAGAGGAATGTCCTATTTACACAAAATAGCAATCACAAACACACACACACAAACACAGACATATATTAAACTGGCGAATAAAATAGTAAGAAGGATTTTATAAGGTAAATACCAAATGCCATTTTCTCTCTCTCTCTAGATATTTCCAGAAGAGTTTACACGCCGAATACTGAATCAATTACCTGCACCTTCTTGTACGTTTTACGTTATACAATGTAACTTACGAAAACTTAATTGGACGATCGTACTTTAACTTGGAAGTGGCGTAAAAGAGAAATGAATGTCAGAAATTAATTCATTATTTAAAAACTACATAAATCTTCTTCGTCGCTATTAAATCTGTGTCATTGCGAAAACTCGAGGAAAATTACGGTAGATTTTAGGCAAAGAGGCACGACGGAATGGAATCAAAAGAAGTCTGACGCAAGAGAATTGTACAGAAGACGATTTTCTACTTGAAACTTCTGAATTCGCAGAATATCGTAAACGGCAATCAATAAAAAAATTTTATTTTTTAATTTACTGATCAATGTTTGGTGCAAATGCTCAATGACGTTAATATTATCAATAATCTGTATCAATTTGAAAGTCGAAAGTGAATGATATTCCGTGATTTCAGCTTCGAAAGCTTGAATTTTGTATCAACGCAGTAAAGTTGTACAAAAAAAAACCGATATAAATCATAAACAAACCTCGATATAAAAACAAACACAAGCACACAAGCCTTTAAGCACGAAGTTTAGGTTAATCGAGCAAAAGAGGTTCTCTCTCCTGTCAGCATAAAAAGAAAAAAATTAAACGTTCAAGCATAATTTCGTAATTACGGGCGTGTGTAATATATATATATATATATATTATATATATAAATATTACACACGCCGATATATATATATATCTTTCTCTCAATTCGCACATCGATCGGTATCAGTGGTCTCAGCGCGATCAATTGCGCAATTCTCCACTCCCTGAAACTTCGGCTCTCCTGGCACACGGTACACATTGTAATCCGAAAGTAACTAATTACAAGTGCTGCACGCTAATTACATCAATTAGCAAGCCACCTCGTCCAATGCATCTCTTCGCTACGCTATCGATACTATGGGAGCGAGAAAGAAAACAACCGTAATTCCACTTTGGACGACGTATTCCATTTTGGATCCGCCGCGATTGGCGCTTGGAGTAGATCGCGCGCGGAAGAGAGTGATCATTGCCGAAATGATTTATCTATGTTCCCGATCGGTCGCAATCGTGCAACAAAAGCGCTGCTGAAAAAAACCCCTTTTACTCGATCCACCAGCGTATTGTTCCTAAACTCTTGTCTATCCTCGCGCGCGCGTGTGTGGGACTCCGCCTTCTACATCACCGATCAACAGATCGACTCCGATCTACAAGTCGCTACAACTCGAGAAGCGTTCTCTAGCAGTTTTATTTTCTTTTTTTTTTTGGCTTGTTTGCTTTTTCGAGCCGGTGACGTTACTCGCTCGTAACCTGGCCCCGTACCTTGGGCAGATCGCCCCTGTTGCTGTCTTCACTGCTCGTGAAGGTGCTAGAAGTGTCTATCCCGGAGTCTTTGGTCGCGCTGTCTTGGCTACCCTGCCGATCGGGCCTCCCAAGACCATTCCTCCTCCTGAGGGCCGCCGACATTGGTCCCACCGTCAAAACGCACTGTCTTTTTCCCCCTTCTCTCCGTGAACCTGATGGACACGCCACATACACACGAGGACGATAGGTGGTTGGTGCCTCTGTGTGTGTGTGTGTGTGTGTGTGTGTGTGTGTGTGTGTGTGAGTGTATGCGTGTCTGTCTGTCTGTCTTGTCGTATCACACCGCCGCAATTCCGATTTCGCGATTTTGTTCGGCCGAGTGATCAAGTTCGAAGTGTGATCCGCCACGATCAACAACATGGCCCGCATATGTGATATCAACATATACTTCGCATCCAAACGATCGCTCGTCGTTTAACGTTTTTCGGACCGTGTTGGTCAAGAACTTGCTCTCAATATTTTTTATACTTCGATCAAAACAATATTGAAAACTTTGATATAAACTCGGCCAGATTTCCCATATCGTAAAAATGCAAACGTATTTTAAGTAATCTGGTATTTAATTTAAAAAAGAGAGTTATAGTACGATAAATTAGAATAGTGTGCTCTCCGGCAAAATTTTGATTATATAAATTATAAAAGATATTCCATCAAAAGACAAGCTATTTTCAATTTGTCGTACTTTTAATTACACATTACAGTACGCACGGTGTAGAGATTGATGTTTTTTTTACAAGATATGTAACAAAATAAATAAATATCTTCGTCCAATAATGCAACTTCTCTTACGTTATCACTTCCATTTCTTGTTTAAACCGAAACGTCGAATACGTGTGTCCCGCGCTTGACTTATTATAGTTAAAGGTGTCCGAGTGTGTCTTTTGTTTCTGATACATAATATATTTCAATTAATACGATTTTTGTGTAAAATGTAATGATGAAAATCCTCAATCATAAAAGTTCATCATTCAATTTATTGTTCATTAAAAACTTTTGAAATAAAATGCACGAGGTTGCATCAGAGTTTTGTGTGATAATACAAGTATCGTATTTAATTCAACCTCAATAATAATTTTTTTTAATGTAATACGAAAAAAGTGAGGATAATAATTGATTATCACTTTCGTGCATCCTTAAAGCGTGTTGCAAATGTAAAATGATAATTATAACAAATATTCTTTCGTGTTGCAGCGAAAAAAAAAAATCACCGTCTCGAACTTCTGCGATAGGGGATCTCCGCGACGAGACCTCTCGAACGAACGTTTTTCGTTTTTATTCGCGTTACCGGTTAACGCGTTTTATCGCGTAAAATCGGCGCGAAAGTGAGAGAGAAAAAAGCGGCGCACACGATCGTCAGCCTCCTTTGAAACGCACCTCCTACTGTCGGCGCGCCACTCGTCGCCGCATCTTCGGAAGCTCCGTCTGACGAGAGTGCTCTCTTCTTTTCGCGGCTCTCGCGGTGGATGGTGGCCGTTATGCTCCACGGCCGTTATGTCCGCGTCCGACCCGTGGTGCCCATTGTGGGATCCGTTGTGCCTACGCCCACCACTGGACATCGATTTCGGACCTCCCGCATGGTGGTAGTACCCCTTCCCTACAGTAGATCCAAAACGTTTCGTGTTTTTCTTTCTCCTTCCTTTCCCCTTTTCTCCCCTCTTCAAGCGCGTGCGCGGATTTTCTTTTTTTTTAAATCACATATCGCAAACTCTTAATTCTAGCTATGACGATTCTCTCTCCCGCGCCTCTCTAGAGAGAAAAGAGCGTATCCTTTCGCAATCTTCCTTCGAGATCTTCTCTCTGCGCACGCGTCCTGCTCCAATCTTACACGGCGTCTCGTTTTTTCGGCGATCGCGTTGATCTACGCACCGAAAACGAAAGCATTATCGTGTTTCGAGGATTAGCCTGTCGTTATCTCGAGTCGAGTGCACCTTCCTGCGATGCCTCGCATTCCCCGCCCTGCCCGATATATTTCTCCCTCTTTAACTCGCGTGTCAGCTCTGTGTGTGCGTTTTGTGTGTGGCGATATACCCTAACAAAAACGAGATAAGGCAGCGGTGCAAGCTTGCCCGCGATAAATGTGCTATAGACGATGTCTGAGAAGCGTTAAGTAGAACCGTACGTCTGAATCTGCCTACGATTGACGAAAGACGCAAAAAAAGTACGACTATATGCGTAAATTTGTGCAGGGATCGTGTGGTTGTGTGTGTACGTGTGCGCGTACGTGCATAACGATAATTACATTCTCCTCTTGGCGAGATGTCCATCTAAAGTTCTGCATTGAGACGCTTTCTATTATATTTCTTAGGACAGCAAGATTATAATGGTAGACATAACAGACTTTTATCCGTTTACACAAAAAAATTGGGCGAGACACAAAACACATGAAATTAATTATCGTATTGTTTTGAAAAGCTTTTGATGTAAGCTAAATGTTTTCGGGGTTAATTTTTCGATACCGATTTTTAAACCTTCTTGAAAAGTATTAAAGAAAAATATACTTTATTATATATAGTTTTTGAAAGCTCTCGATGTAAGTTAAATGTTTTGTAATTTAATAAATAAATAATTAAATAAATGAATGGATGAATGGATTTAATAAATAATTAGTAGTGTAGATATCTACTACATATATGTAGTTCTACGTGTTGATTGCGGCACAGTTGTTTACTGTGCTTGTTATTTCTTAAATCTTAAAAAAAAATACATAGATATATAACAGATATAATTATTTCCTTTACATAAATTATACCGAAGAGTATAATATTAAATCATTATATTCAGATCAAGGGTCGATAAATTTCGACATACATTACCGCTAATAACGGTACTGAAGATCCCGGCGATAAGACCGAGACATTGGAAACGAGT
Organism: Temnothorax ravouxi; assembly: GCA_030770255.1. Lineage (NCBI taxonomy): Eukaryota > Metazoa > Arthropoda > Insecta > Hymenoptera > Formicidae > Temnothorax > Temnothorax ravouxi. Next base: position 6,013 of record JASTWP010002409.1, read on the forward strand.
CAAAGATACAATCGCTCGAGACTTCGACGAGACATCGGAGAACTTTACCTTAGAAGCGATTATTAGAATGCAAATGCATAATTTTGCGGAGCAGATTAGCGAAATCTCAAACGCGGCCACGATGGAGCTCGCCATTAAAATTGTAGGTCGTCGCTAATGATAAAAGTCGTTATAATATATATTAAAGCAGTATTTTATAAAATAATCATGCATATACAAATTTAATATGAGAAACATTTCAGGGACTCCAACGTATCAAGGATACTTGGGAAGTAATGCCGATTACAATGATTCCGTACAAAGGTAAAGGAATATACAAATTGAAAGCTATAAACGACGTAATTCAGACTTTGGAGGATCATCAGGTGCAACTTTCGTCCATAAAGTCAACGAGGTGCATTACATTTGCTAAAACCAGTTATCGCGTTTACATCTTTAATGACACTAAATTAAGTAGGGTATATTGGATTTTCCCAGGTTCGTAGAACCATTTGCCCGGGAAGTCGAGTACTGGAGCGGGCACTGTCGACGATCGGCGAAGTTTTGGAAATGGTGTTGGTAGTACAGAGAGAATACATGTATCTCGACAATAAATTCACCACCGAGGACATCAGGAAACAACTCCCGAAGGAGGACGGACGATTTTGAAAAGTGACAAGCGAGTTGGCTGAGCTTACGTCAAGGATGGCTTCTCATGGTTTGGCGTTGCCAGCCACTCATATTCCACATATGTGTCATTAAAGAGATTTCAAGGAATAATTTGTTCATTATAACATCGTAAAATTTATTTAACTAGATTTTTTAAAAGAACTCGTACGGATTGCGTATTTTTCCGCGTACGCAAAAGTAAAACTTTAATGAGTATACGTAGCGCGGTAATTCTTCAAAGAGAAAAATTGTTATTAAATACTCGTACAAAGATATTTGTCCAATTTAATTATATATATTCAGTAAAAAGTTCACACCGCCCCTGCAAGCGTACCTCAATTCCATCGATATCCTGCGGCCCATTCCACTAAACAGAAAAAAAAACAAATGAAAAAACTCTATATTACACTGTTCACTACACTATGTTACACTACCCGTACCATCTCTACTGGAAAGAAGATATTGATATATCTATTTGCCATGTTTGCACACTACTGACTGACTATGCTCTGACTCGAGGCAGAGCTCAATTTATAGGAGTCAAAAATGAAGAGAGAGGGTTACACATGATTTATCTGCGGTATATTATCAAAAACTAGCTGTCATGAAAAAATAATCTTCTACTTACCTTTGCATCCTGCAATCGCGGGTGGATACTCTGAACCGCCATCGAATGAAACGAAGAGGGACGATGCGCGCGATTTATCTGCGGTGTATTATATTGCGTGAAAATAATCCTCGCGAGAAAAAGACAGCTATCATGGTTAATAAAACAAGCGTCACTAAAATAGTTAGAAATACTTCAGGCTATGCCTTTCACAAATGATGTGTGCACACAGGACACAGATTACACGGCATAATTAAAAATAAAGGATCTCCACATGACGAGCAGAATAGACCGTCCATGAGTACATAAAGACGGGTGTCATGTTTAATATCAGCGTACAACATTGTGAACAGTCCGCTTATTCTCACCATACATGATACACAAAACTTCGCGTGCCCGGAAGTGAAATAAAAGTATATGCAGCACATCTTTTTCAAAGGATTCAACGTATTCACTTCAGCTTGGTTTAAAACTCTGACAATTTCTTCCGTATCAGACCTATCGGTGTCACTAGCACGAATCCTCCGAAAGAATCGCATCATCATCCATTTCTTCCTCTTCATTCACTTCAATTTCCATTTCTTCCTCTTCAATCACTTCAATTTCCATTTTTTCATTATTTACTTCAACTTCCATTTCATCTCCGTCAAACCGCAATTCTTCGAAATCCATTTTACTTCAATAAAACCGCGGTATTGCACTCACGCGCTAAACTCAATAATAATATCCAGACTCATAATAATATCCAGAGATCCATAATAGTTGGAAATCGAGAAACTCCCGGTTCGATCGGAGATCGGCGATTCCGAGTTCGCGACGGATCAGATATCGCGGTACGTCGACTCTCCACTTATCCGATCTGCTACAATTTCTCATGCGCGGTTCGCTGATTTTTGCGAACATGAATTTAGAATTAACAATCGGTTTGCACAATTTTATGTACTCGTCGCTCATATCACATTATAACGAAAAAATGTTCAATCATAAAACAATGATAAACCGCGCTGTTGTACTCACGACATGTCAACTCTCGACTACTGAGCGTACCTTCAAATTCATCCTTCTACATCTCACTATTGTCACATCGTTTGTTTGGTTTTGTTTATCATATCTAATTTCATCGTGATCTCAGCATCCGTACGGATGCGCCTTCCGAAAAATCTACGATGTGCAGTTTTGCACGTGTCCTTGCGATGAAGGCACCGCGAGACACGTATGTTCGCGAAAACAATAACGTGACTTTCGGTCATTTGATCTTGATAACTGCTATTAAACAACTATTTAAAACAACTAAAACATCTATACTATGTGGGAAAAGGAAATAAAACAGTTATATGTGTATACATCTATAGTTTATTTTAAAAAAAATCATACATATTTCTGGTGTCGCGACCACCAGTTAGATATTTTTAATACATTTTGTAACGCGCAATTCTTAACATGTTTTTCACATCTTATAGTATTAGTAACATCTAGATTATTTAAAGATTCGATATCTTCATAATCCGCATCCAAAGTCTCAATGTTTAGACTTTTTCTCGCTTTATTCTCAAGTAGATCCACCAGCCATTCTCGTTTCTGACATCCCTTAACGTACACAAGAGTCGACGTCTCGTCACCCTCTCCAAGCACGGCCGATGTAATTAGATGTTTCGCCATGCTGTACGGTACGTTTCCATCCTCCCATCGTAGTCCATGGTGATTTGCAATCAACCAGGAAGCGCACGACTTGTCGGATTTCATGAGGAGACTCCATGGCATGGGACATGTAAAAATGTAATGCGCCAAAACGGCCCCGTTTCTCAGAACCGCCACCTCCTTTACGACAAATTTCATCCCGACGGTGAATCCTTGCAGATCGACAAACGTTGGTACGATCATGACGAAACGACGGAGCAATCTGTAGCTTATCGTGGTACATCAGTGCCTCTTATATCGCAATATCCGCTGATATTGCAATTTACATGATTTTGCGCACTACGTTCGACAACGGACAGTATTCGATTACGCGATCATGTAAGACGAGACAATAGGCGGTAGTATTTGCCGGTACATTCTCTTTACAGTCAAATTCTATTCGCACATCCACGGTGGCGCTCTTGACAGATTCGTTTTGTCGCGAGCAATCAATGACAACAAAAGGTCCTTTTGTCAGGAATGTAACCACGGTGCAAAGCGTATCGAAGCAGTCGTATCCGTAATAAGTTTTACGAAAACGCGCATACATATCGAAAAGGACGGCGTATCGATTTTTGCCAAAATCCAGATTCAAGTCATCGTACGGATAAAATTCAGAGTTTAGATAAAGTTTCACGTTGGTCAAGTTACAGTCATCGAATACGCTAACATCTTGCGACATGATATTCTTGCGTCCGGTCTGCAGCGCAAAGATAACGTACCGCGGCTTCTCCAGCTGAGTCGCCGTTTTAACGGCCCACGAATGCTTGGTCGTGCTCTGTAACATAGGGTACTCATACAGATCCCACGAACGGAAACTAACACTAAGATATCGCCCGCTTTCCAAGGCCCGTAGCATGGATAGCTTATTGATCTCGTTTAATGTGACGTGAGGCATTCGCCACTGTACTTTAAACAATTCAATTTCCGGCTCCGTCGCCGGATTTCCCACAATGCAATTGTTATCGCTGCGCGCTCGTATCAAAATTAATTCGTGACGAGCGTTAACAACCACGCGTTTGTAATCCTCGCAAAAGCCCAACAATGTGTTGAGCGGTACGCAATAGTTGAAATATCCCTCCGGGTGAGAAATGTCCCATCCGGCATTTTGCATAATTTTTGCTTTGTCATTTGTAAACGATACGTAGTTCTTGATGGTACTGGTTATTCCAACGTTTCTGTTGCGATCAATCTCCACGCCAGTTGAGCTCGTATCGAATTTCGTCAAACATGAACGCCACGCAATTATTCGCAAGCGTTGTCTCAGACTCGTCATTTTTTCTCTTTATCGTCAATCTTCCTTCAACGTAGAGAAAGCTCTCGCACGGCAACGTGTATAAATCCTGCTGTTGTATGGGTATTCTTATCTCATCGTTATGTCCAAACGTTGTGTTGGCGTACGGATTGTACGTGTGTGTCTCAATCTTGACGACGCTGTCGTCAAAGATCGGTTCACCTCCAATGTTTAAGATATTAGCCATTTCGTACGGCGAAACCCAATGATTTCAAAAATTCAACGTTCGACGCGGTGAGTTTCTTCTTTGGCGATCGGATTGTCTCTCTAATTTTGTTTCTCGTCTGTTGCACCTGCTCAGCTTCGTTCAGTACGAGCATCTCACGTTATCGCTGTCGTCTTCGTACATGCAGTCTAACGGTGATCTCCTCTCCACGAAAATCAATCAATCGACCGTCCTGATCCACGACGCGAAGCGTCAAGTCCGAAATGCTCCGTACGATGATCGGAAGGTAAATGATCTGTGCCGGCGTTTCCGATATCTTATATCCAGGAGGCACACTCGGTGAAAACTCGTGTATCGTGTGCACGTGCTTGTCGTTGCTGTACGCACCCGCGGTCACGTTACACTCTATGCGAATAATGTTTACGTTGATGATATTTATCGGAACATCCGATTCGTGCCATTGTCGCGACTCCAGCACGCGATTCGCTGAAAATCCTAGCAGCGATCCAATGTTGTTCGGTTTGGTGAAATTTATCCGATAAGCGCACTTGATCTCGCTCTTCATCGTATTGTTATTAGCCCGAATAACAATCAATGGGCGCGGTTCATCTTCGTTTGTCGAGACAATATTGGATTGGTTCCATAAAAGAGCGCGTTTCAGATACATGTCTATATCACGCAGTTCGTACGATCCTTCGGGAATGGTAATCTCCTTGTTGTCGTCGTCGTCATCGTCATAGTAGAATTTATTGTTCGACGAATTTACATTCGGTATCGTGTTATAGGTTTCAAAATCTGTCAGACCGAGCTCGTAATCGCCATCGCTCAAATCCACGGCGGGAAAGTAGCTCACCGCGAGGATGCTGCTCTTGCCGGTGAGCGTAAATGTCAGTGACATGTTTGAACGAATACTGAGATTAAACATCGTAACGCCGGTCTTTAAATTGATTGTCAACCGACTGTAGAAAGCGCAGACACAGTTGTCCGCAATTGCTCTGATCGTAGCGCTGAAAAGGCGTGCGATTGTACTCTATCTTCGTCACGCTCGGTTCGAAATATCGCACCAATTCTTTCGGCGGTCGAAGATTGCCGAAACTGTCGAAATATATGGCACGATCTCCTCTCTTCGCGTACGCCACCCAGTGAGTACCGGGTCCCTCGGCATTATCCAAATTCACGATACCGCTCTCGTTTCGACGTATACCGCCGATCGGTAACGAGTCGCGCATGAAAATACCTCTAAAATATGGAATGCGCATACGTTTTGCAAGTTGTTGCAATTGCACGTTGGTAGTTACACCCTTGGGGATTTTTAGAGTCTCTTCGACGTTTTTTTTTTTCTCGAGACTCCCCGTCCGCGTTTGTACGGAGCGAGATAAAGTCCGTGACCTTCCATGGCGCGATTGTGACGTTGCATCTCTTCCAGCTGACGTCGCGCGGCTTTGTTATCGTTCACGGCCTTTGCGACTCCCGCCGCTCCACCGACCAACGAACCGAGAACCCCCAACAACGGCAGGATCGGTAGGATACCGCCGCGTTTCGCTACCGGAAGTATTCGCTTGTTCTTCTTCTTTTTCTTCGTTTTCAAACCCATACCGAGTTTCGTTTTAGCCTTCATGGCCGCCCAGACGGCTGTAGCTGCAGCTCTCTCTCCGAGAGTCGAATCGTTCGCGGTGACACGTTTTCGCGCTTTCGCGGCGAGTATATTGTCTGCCACGTGTCGTTCTGCGAGATCGTTGCTACGCGAGTAGGCTATGTCGTGCTCGCGGCACGCTGCGTCCAATGGATTGATACCCCGATCACCTCTTGCCAATCGTGTTTCTAAATGAGTTCCCGGACCGCAAAATTGATAGCCGGGGATATGTAATTCGATCGGAAGCGCATTTATCGCGCGATTCAGCAGACCTCGACCTATCTTCGGCGGCATTCGCCGCAGTTTTTTATCAACGGTGGCGGACCGTCGATGTGCGTTTGCTGACTCGGCAAATTATAATGTTTTAAACAGCGACGATATTGCTGAACTTCCGAATCTGCCTTGATATGTTCGGGAAGCTTATCCCACAAAGTAATCTATGTAATTATAAAACTGTCGTAGTAGAATGACCTTTGGTATATACTTCAACTGCTCGGCGGTTAAATCGTAAATATCGCTGTTATCCGACACGAGCAAAAACATTTTAAAGACTGAGCATCTCAGCTCTACGCGCCTCTATAAATAGGCCAGCTTTCTCGATACTGTTTTTCATTCGTTGTGGAGGGGAGGTAAAATGCGGTTCGTACGACAATCGCGGACGATCAAAGTGACAAACTTTGACGATAGGATACAGTTAACGAAAGAGGTACGCAAACATGGAGACGTGCTACCGATTTCTATACGCGGTATCATCTGCGGTCCGTCGAATTGCGGCAAGACAAACGTCTTGATAAGCTTGCTGGAAAGTCCGCACGGTGTACGTTTCGAGAACGTGTATGTGTACTCGAAATCGTTGCAACAACCGAAATATCGATATTTGGAGAATATACTAACACCGATAGAAGAGATTGGCTACTTTACGTTTTCGAATAACAGTGACGTCATTCCACCGAGCGAGGCGCTCCCGAATTCTATTTTTATCTTTGATGACGTGGCGTGCGACAAGCAGGATACGATAAGAGAATACTTTGCAATGGGCCGGCACGCGCACGTTGACTCCTTCTATCTTTGTCAGACGTATGCAAAGATACCGAAGCATCTTATACGAGACAACGCGAATTTATTGATTCTGTTTAAACAGGATGGTACCAATCTGAAACACAGTATACAACGATCACGTAAACACAGATATGTCTTACGATGATTTCAGTAAATTGTGTCATACATGTTGGCAACAAAAGTATGGATTTGTGGTGATAGACAAGGACAGCGCGATTTCGAATGGTCGATACAGAAAAGGATTTAACGACTTTGCGATACCGAAACGTGCTTAGTTGTCGTCGACGCGTCGATTGAACAACGTTATCGCAACATGGACAGCGGCGAGGAGATTAGAGAGCGCGAGAGGATAGCAAATCAAATTGCGAAAAACGAGCAATTCGATTCGCAAAAAGTATCACGCCTTGAAAACGGGTAAAATGGAGGAAGATATCGCGTTGGAGAGACACTTTAAGCCCATCATCGAGCCTCTAAGGCAGATTGCCGAAAACACCGTTGGCAAGGAATCTGATGTGTCAAAGATTGAGAATGAAACGGCGTGGGAAGACGAAGAGCCAAAGCTCAAACGAAAACGACCAAACGCCTCGTTTAACGACTCTGTAATGGCTTCAACTCCGGTTACGTTGAAACGATCGATAAATATGCCATCTAATTTGAGCGAAATATCCAAAATTTTACAACCGCGTAAATCGAAACGATCGAAAGATTCATTGAATGAACCGCCGATAACCTCAGCGCCTTCCGTGCAACCCCCAATGGCTCGAATCACTCGCAAACGAGGATGTTTTCGAAACCACGGATGACTCACTCGTGACGTCTGTTCGGGAGCAGTTGCAAACATCTGAGGGTCGAGAAATGTTGCGAGATCGCTTGGGTCCATTGAGCCATAAGTACGTCGGGGCAGTTCTCAGTGGCGATCAAGAAAGCGGTATAGACACCGTATACGGCGTTTATTTCAGCAACGATGGAATGATGCTAGGTAATAAACGTTTTGACGTGGACAACGCGGACAACATAATTATCAACGGTATACGATACGCTGGCACACGCGGTCTTTACGAGTTGATCTTTAAGAAACTTCCCGATTATGACATCTACACGGAGGACGACATGCAAACATACAAGAGCATTCTGTTGACGACGAGTGCTCATAAACGCAATTACGATGCTCATGCTCAAATAAATGGCAACAGAGGACCCAAATACACAAATATAATCGCGCCGTTGATTTCGGGTAAAATAGCTGGAAAAGGTATACCGCGTGCCATGACATTAAACGGCAACAAGATCGATCATATAATTGCACCGCTGATGTCGGGTAAAAAAGCTGGAAAAGGTATACCGCGTGCCATGACATTAAACGACAACAAGATCGACTATGTTCATTGGGACGATCCCAACGAGCTTGTAGATCGTCTCCGATTGCTCGAAGCTTCGCGCCTTGCCGGTCACACCGGTCACGATAACGAGATCCTGTCGATTATCGAGGAACTTCGCGAGGCTGGACTTATTATAAATTAAACCGCGCGTCGGCGAGTCATTCAATCAACATCGAAATGCCGATCAACAAGTTTGGTATATCGCTCGGAAGAGGCGGTGCGGAACCGTACTATCAATGGAGAGGATTAATCAGAAATTACGTGCGCGATAACGCCCTTTGCGTGGTCGCCACCGACTTTGACGCAAATTCGCGCAAGATTCGACGGATAGCGCCGCCTGTAGATGATGGCGATGCCGCCAATAAACGTTACGTGCAGCAGAGCGTGCAAATTTTGAAAGATCGGCAGGATGAAATCGAGAGAAAGATGGTTGCATTCCAGAATGACGTGCAAATTACCTTAAACGAACTTCAAAAGATGATTCAAGAAGTAATTATCGCGTATCATCGCGAATAGATAAGAACGTACATCTGATCTCTGCGTCAGTTGCGCGTCATCGTCATGGCTAGTAAGAAGCAATCAACTGAGAAACGGAGGACTGGTGGAAGAATTACACGCTCCTGCGAGAAGAAATTTTTCGCGAAGACGCGTCATAGTGCGCGGATACGATGACCTGTGGCAGGCGGATGTGGTCGAGATGCGCCCATACACGCGATTCAACAGAGGCTACCACTACATACTCACCGTTATCGACGTGCTGAGTAAGCACGCATGGGCCGTACCGCTCAAGGCCAAGAGCGGAACCGAGGTTACTACGGCGATTGCGAAAATAATTCGAGACAGCGGAAGATGTCCGAAAAATCTGCAGACTGACAAGGGCAAAGAATTTTACAACGCAAACGTGCAGAAACTCTTGAAGAAACATAATATCAATCACTATTCGACCTATTCCGTAATGAAGGCATCGGTCGTCGAACGATTCAATCGCACGCTCAAGAACGACATGTGGAAAATGTTTACGCTCAATGGAAATTACAAATGGATCGACTCGCTGCCGGGTCTCGTATCGGATTACAACGCGCGAAAGCATCGAACTATCGGCATGCGACCTATCGATGTTACCCCCGCGATCGCCGACAAGCTCCTAACAACGGTGTACAGTCACGTAAAGATCGCTGCTCCCGCGCGATTCAAAGTAGGCGACTCGGTACGCGTGAGTAAATTCAAGACAATCTTCGAGAAAGGATACACGCCAAATTGGACCACGGAGGTGTTTAGAATCGTCAAAGTGCAGAAAACTAATCCCGTGACGTATCTGTTGGAAGATTCCTGCGGAAAACCCGTCGCCGGCGGCTTCTACGAATACGAGTTACATCGCGTTGCTAATCCCGACGTGTATCTCGTTGAAAAAGTTTTGCGCAAAAGGGGGGATGAGGTTTATGTAAAGTGGTTAGGATTTGATAATTCACACAATTCGTGGATACACAAGAATAATGTATTGTAAAAAAATTTATTACAATATAAAAACATATTATACATACAAATGAGTCATTTATTTTCATAAATATCTAAATGTAATTACAATATATATATTTAAGGTATTTTATTATGCCCCCATGGCAACGTCTCGGTAGAACCGGGTATAATGAAGCGTTTATCATCGTACGGACTTAGTGCTATTTTCGTTTCGGACACGGTGTACACCTCGTGTTGTTTGGATCTTATGCAAGCCTGCTGTCGCGTCATTTCAATTTCGTCGCGCAGACATCGCGTGTAATCGTCGAACGTTATCGACCTGGCTACGACGTTACTCTTAACACCTTTAGCCTTTTTCGTATCTTTCTTACCGTTCACTCGCAAGGCGTACATCTTTGCTCTAAGCCCGACAAATTCAGTCATTATCGCGCCGTTGTTTTCGTCTTTCATCAAACCCGGAACTTTTTTATTGGCGAGTGGGATACCGTACGCATTATCGACCGCGTAATCGCTAGTGTCAAATCTATTAATGTCGCGCTTCATGGTGTCATACACATCGTCGCACTCGATGTGATAAATGAGACTGTCAGTATCAGTGTACGTGACTTTACACTTTTCGCGATACAACGGTAACATATACTCGTGATGAAATTCGTACAAACATGTCTTGGATATATCGAGGATGCACATACCCACGTAGATTGGTTTGTCGAACTTCACCTCGAGTTTTCGCATTTCTATCGCTACTAAATTCTCCGAAAAGACGCTTCGGCTATGAAAATTCGGTTTCGCGATCATTGCCTCCGCGCCGTATCTACCCTCCCAATGAGTCACGAGTCGCACGTCAACGTGATTCCGCACATTCTCCATGGTTTTGCCGAACACAGCGTTGTTCATCAATTTGTATAAATTTTTCTCGAAATCATTCTTGGCCAATGTTCTAAATTTCGTATTTAGTTCAATATAATCGCGAAGCCATGGAGATTGCGCGAATTTCAATATGCGGTGAATCTTTGATATACGAAGACCGTGACGAGTACACTGCTGCAGGTTGCGATAATGTATTACATAACGTTTCTTATCGTATAATGTTGCGAGGAGCTTGTTCTGCCGCTTACCAGGTGGTTTATCGCGCGTTGGGCAGAACGGTAGGTCAGTGTGCGCGTCGTGAAGATGTTGCGGATACTCCAAGTCGACTTCGAGAATGTAGCCTATCGAGGAATCCAACGCGATATCCGTAACATTAAAATTGGTTACGTCGTCGACCCATTGAAAATCTGCATATGGCAATGGTTGACACATTGCCCAGCCGTATAAGTTGTTTACGTCAAAATACATCAGATACGATGATGGTTTCGCTGGATCGTACGACTGCATGTATTTGTTGTTGGCCAGCGCGTATCTGTTCGAACATTGGCTCAAACCGCCGCGTATACCGCGTTCGATAAACATGACCATGTCAATGTCGGTGAGCAATTCGAAATTGATACGTGTATGCTTCAACATAGCATCCCACGTAAAACCCGGTAGAGTATAATAATAGGCGGGATCGAGTCCATAACTCGCGACGCAGCTATCGCGAAAATTTTCAAAGATATCGGCCAACAGCAAGACATCGGTTTTGAGATATAAATCGCTGTAGTCACCGAGCGTTCGAATGGAGAACCGCTGCCAGACGTTGACGGCGTGCGCGTAATCGCTCTCGGATACGGTGTCACCTGTCAATGAACTGTAAAACGAGTCGCGCGACGGTAAGCACGAGTCCTCCAACTTTTCGACGCAGTCAATGTACTCGTACGGAAATACGCCTTTTCGTGTCAACAAATCAAAATTTTCTGCGGATAATTTACAAAATTCGCGTTGCAATATTCGCAGTTTATCCTTGCTAAGATAAGATGCCAATTTGTCGAGACTAGCGGTGAGAAACTTGTACGAATCGATAAATCGCAATTTAACGCAAGTTTTCTTATCTTTATCTTCGGTGCTTTTAACGTTTTTCGTAAACGAAATGTATTTCTCTTTTGTAATTGGGAGTAAATCTACATGTCCTTCGTACGCTGTTGCTATTTCCGTTATAATAAAATGCGCGTCGTAGCCTGATAAATTATGAAAAACTATGGGTATACAATGCGAATCTTTATAATTTAAGTTACAGTTTGAGTGCGCGGGACCTCTGTACTGACCGGTCAGATGACAATGATCGCGTACTCGCACGTCGTCTGGCTCGAACGGTTTTTCGCACACGTGACAGTGCGTTGCGCTGTTAAACTTTTCCCACTCGTCTCGCGTGAAATCCGCCATGGGCAAATTAGTGGACAAGATTGTCTTTACATCGTGAGCTAAACGTCTTAGCTCCTCGGCGAACCACGCGACGCAATCCTTATCGCGACGAAACCGATACATTGATAACGAGTCGTCGTACGAGCAACGCACGTAGTACCCTATGCTAAACACGCGATGATGTTGATACGTGTACCTGGACGTTTCCGGATCCGCTTCCATCTTCTCCAGGGTACATTCCAGGTCGGCGTATATGATAAACGGAACTCGTTCCTTCCTGTTGTGATTCTTAAAGGCCAACCACTTGTCGTTATCGCTCGGTAACTTGATCGCGCAGTCGTTCATCTCCAGACAGTCGACGGTGTGGGCTTCCAATTTCTCGCTCGTGTAGAAATAGTGTAAACATCTGTAAATAATGAAATTTTTTATATATTTTTTAAGTAAGATTTATTTTTATTATTTATTAGGACGTATACTCACCGATCGCAAAAGTATTTCCTGTGCTATGTGCTTGCTCAATTGCGAGCTCACGAGGACGGGATAGGTTCTTGATCCATGCAAAGTGCCCCACGTTGTCGTCATGCACGTACAGCAGATTTACATGCCTGTCCATCTTTCTGTCGGTGAGCCGTATTGGCACGATAGCAAGTTCCTCGTTTTTTTTCTTGATGCCGTACACGTTGATGGAGATGTCGTTGTAATTTTCAAAATTTTTAATTTGATCCAACGTCATTGGAAACTTAATGTTTGTAAGATTTAGCACCGACGTGTAATGTGGATATGACGATTCCCGTTCTGCATGTCTTTGGGCTGGATGCAGAGCAGCCGTCACTGACCATGCGAAACATGCATTGTCCATTGATTCGCACGTTTATCACCGCTTCTTCTTTTTAATTTCTCGCGGTATTTCCACAAGACACCCCGCGTGCAATGGATTGTACTTGTTTACGTTAACAGTCAAATTCAGTATACGCGACAACGCCCATCCGCTATCACGTTCCTGGAATTCCTCCAGCGATGCTAGGGTAGGCTCGATAACGCGTCGCTTGTACCACTCGCGCAGATCGGACGTACGAAAGAGTTCACTGTTTCTCGTAGCGATACTTTTATTCGCGCGTTTGTCACCCGCAACAAATTCACCATTAAACATTGTGTTTATCTTTACATTGTCGTGTCGTTGCATGACGTTCCGCACATGAATGAGTACAATGTCTCCCGCATCTTTGAGAAATTGACGTGGGTCGATGTGTTTCGAATTTATTCACCACACCGGTCAGTATACGACTTTCAAAAGCCGTATCTATCTCGCGCCATCTGAGTCCTGTCTCACTCGCACTGTATCCGGCACCCACATGCACGAAACGTTGACGTACCGAGTCTTTCAGACCTTCGAGTCGTGCGATACAAGCAATCAACGACTGTTTGAGACCGATCGATAATCGTGGCCGTTTAATTCGGACTTTGTTCTTCCAACGATTCGATAAACTCGTCGCATCGTTGCTCCCACGCGGTAAATTCTTCCCACGAATTTAAAAGGGCGGATTGCTCCAACAACTCTTGCTCCATATTATTGCACGATCTTCTTTCTGACACAATTGTACTCACGACTTCCAATTCTCGACTACTGAGCGTATCCCCCCAGATTCGTCAATTTATATTCTACTAATGATGCATCGTTTGCTAGCATATTTAATTTTCATCTCAGCAGCCGTACATCGGCGCTATTTGCAAAATTTGCAGTTTTGCACGTGTTCGATGAAATCATCGTGAGACATGTATGTTCTTGATATCAATAATGTACCATTGACTTATGCGAAATTGCAAAATTTGCAGTTTTGCACGTGTTCGATGAAATCATCGCGAGACACGTATATTCTTGAAAACAATAACGTGACTTTCGGTGATTTGATCTGTATCAATGCAGCAGCCGTACATCGACCAGAAAAATGCAAAATTTGCAGTTTTGCACGTGTTCGATGAAATCATCGCGAGACACGTCGCGACATGTTCTTGAAAAAATCATATTTGATGCTATTGCCCGATGAGGTGATCTCATCACGTTCTAGACAACGATATCACATTTATGTGGATTGTGGTGGTGGTCACCATGCAGCAGCCGTACATTGGCGCTATTTGCAAGATTCGCATTTTTGTGTACGTATAAATGGTCTGCGAGGATTCTAGCGCGCAGTCGAGAGTTACTCGCGCAGGTTGAGAATTGATATATCTGTAAAAAGAGAGTATGGGAACGGACGGACGCTATTGCTCGTCGATGGTGCGTTTGCTTCGTGGCAGAGAGGCCGGTTTTCGAAACGTGCTTACTGGCAATAAAACACTGTGTCCCACGCATTCTGTATGTCATTTCGCTAGAATTGAACATGATTGGGATTTTCTGGACTCATACGTTAAAACATGTTGGTGTATGATTCGTGGCAGTCTTCGTAAAGTTTATAATGAAAGATCAACACATGGGATTATCAGGAGAGATCTGCCTATTGGAAACGGCTACTGTATACAGTGTGGAGGGGGGTGCCAAATAGAAAGAGGTCCGCCAATGTTTGTATCCCATTCGATCTGGAGTTATTACATACGCCACATGGGTTATGAACTACTACGTTCCGATTCAGGATGAAACGTGCGAGAAACAGCACAATGAGTAAGTACCACTAATTTTCGTATATACTTGTGCAAAAAAAAAACTTTTATAAATATATTTGTATTTTTTCAGTTTTGATAAACCCCGCCACACGCCACGTATTTTGGGAAGGAGATTTGCCCTGACATCGACAGCATACAAATTTTTGGATGTTGGAATCAGCGCGGGACCTATGTCCTCTGTGGACATACTTTTGATTGTGAATTATTAGTCTACGCTTTAGATACTATTATGTATAATGCGCTACATGATAAATAAATGTATATTAAAATGCATATCACTGTATCTAAAATTATCTTTCCTTCTGTCTACCGTTCCCTTGTCCACCGTCAGCGGTTTAGAATTACATAGCTGTAACTCTTGATAAGAATTCGCGCTCGTCGCGCGGTCATTAAACGTTTTCTCACATTTGTCTCGTATAAATTGTTAAATATTCTTCCTCTTATTTCCAATAAATAAATTACTTAAAATAATATAAAATAATCTAACTCTAATGAATGACTGGAGCGAGAAGACGCGCGCGAGCGGGGGCCGGGAGCGAGAACGGAGGAGATAACGCGAACAGGGGCCGGCTGCGAGCGAGAACGCGAGCGAAAGAGAACGCGAACGGGGGTCGGGAGCAAGACCGCGAGCGAAAACGCGTGAGAGAAAGAGTGACGTCACGCGGCCGTTGCACGCGGCGCCCGAAAACGCGGTACCCCCCTCCCCGCCCCCGCGACGCATGAAAACGCGGTACCCCTCCCCCCGCGGTATCCCCCCTCCCCCTCCCCCTCGCAAAATCCGCGAGACACCTGTGTGTAACCCGATATCATACACACACACACACACACACACACACACACACACACACACACACACACACACACACACACACACACACACACACACACACACACACACACACACACACACACACACACACACACACACACACACACACACACACTACTAACTCATTAGGAACCGGCCTAGCTTAACCTACTGGGCAAGTTTTCCCGCATTCAGCGTACTCTCCAGGCTTGGCACCGTCGGATTACATCTCTTCCGGTCGATGCAACACGCACTTACGGACACCACACTTCTCCAGTTACGAAGAAGTCCAAAAATGGATAGATAAATGGATTGCCTCGAAAGACACCGCGTTCTACCGTCGTGGGATTGCCCTGTTGCCGAAGAGATGGGAAAAAGTAGTATAAAATGGAGGAAATTACTTTGATTAAGATTCATTCATCTTCCCTTCGAAACAAATCAATTTTGGAAACGAAAAAACGGCAAGAATTAAGTTTACCACCTAATATATATACCCTTTAATATAAATACATTTACATTAAAAAATCAATTCATCTCAGAAGTGTTGCAAAAGTTTATTTATACTATAATTTATATCGTAACGTCTATTAACACAAAATATAAAATATGCAAATATTTTAAATTTATTTAATTGCACATTATATTTTATTTATTTAAATTTTTCATAAAAATATAAAAAGACATATTTAGCATAAATTTTAAAATTACATGCGTCTGCTAATATGTTATAGATACGTCAAATTATGAAAATAATGAAGATTTGGAGGAAATAAATCTAAATTTTGATGACTTGAATGAAAATCAAGATAATGAGTGGTCTGAATGGGGCGCACAAATTTATAAAGAAGTGGAAAATAATGTAAAACAAATTGGCGATCGTGACAACGCGCATTATTTTCCACTTTTAACAGAACAGCTCTTAAAGGATATAAATGTATTTTCCTTATGGTCATGTGTTTGCCGTGATGACTTTGGATATGGACGAATGCCAGCGTCCAGCGCAACAGTCGAGGGCGAATTCAATAACTTGAAAAATATTATTTTAAAAAATTATACTTTGCCCATTAGAGTAGACGAATTTTTAAAAATTCATTTAGAATTTTTACATGGCAAACTAAAAATTGTAGACTTATTGTCAGAAGAAAATTTGTTTTCAAAGAATGAAAATGATATAGATTCATGCATTAACGAAACAGAGGAAATAGAAAGTGTTGAAACTAATATACAAGTAGCTACAAAATGTCCAGCTTGCAACAACAATGACATGCCGACTCGTGCACACATTTGTGTAATTTGTCAAATACCAGTACATGCAATAGAAGAATGCTCGGTAGCTTACGATAAAGAAGGATACGGACAAAAACGTATTTGCATTGCGTGTTCCGTATTGAAAAACTCGGAAGAAGTTCTTGCTATGCAAAAAACAGAAAACTGGCGAGGATTAAATGATGAGAAAAAGAAACGTACAGCAAGATATTTGGGACAAAATAAACACAACATACAAGACTCTTTAACATGGAGTAAAAACACAAAATTACCTATCATTAAAAATGGGAATACCATGAAACTTCGAGCAGTTTGTCTAGAAGGCACAAATTATTCTTTGACGAATACTTGTGCCTTTGACAGCCTTTTACAAATTTTACTTGTAACACTGTCAGACTACAAACATTTTACAGACAAGGTGTTTAAAATACTTTTGAAATAAGTGGCTAAGATGAATCGAAGGTGCACGAGCCGCAGGAATTTAGTTAGCTCAGTATAATATCAAAAGCTCCTCCTGATAAGCATAGACAAATTTTAATTATCCAATAGTATATATGTTCTGGTAGCTTACAATTACGTAAAATAATATCAACACTGACTAAGAAATCAGCATAATAACGAGACTTCCGTCCCGTAAATAAAACTAGAGTATGTACAAGAGGCAAAGATTAGCACATAAAAAATAAGAAAAGTAGCTATTTGTATAAGATACAATAAAAGTCGAGATCGCAAATCGCAAAACGCTTATATACCGCTACGAAATTATTATCATAATGAATACGCTAAGTTGTGACTTAAGAATGGATATATCTGGGCTGTAACGCAGATATAATACTTTAGTTTAATTTGCAACGATGTCATTCAACTAAATCTATATGGAAAAAGAAACGCACGTTAACTTAAAGTAATTAGTAGAATAATATACAACGCTATGTATTCTTGTATGAAAGGAATACTTCGTAATAACGGAAGAATTTATTACAATCAGCGTAAAGGGCGACACAACAAGCGTCTGAATATCGAAAAGGACGCTACGCTACTGACGCAAGATACGTTATACTGAACAGACCGAAAATATCATTATACCAAAAAGTTCCCGGTAATAAGCAACGTCGCTAGTTAGCGAGAGAATTATATTTAACGCGTAATGTACGGCTTCGTAATCCGACAATATATGATATGAAAGGGCCTGCCGCATGACAGGCTTATCCGGCAAATGTCGGAAGGGCTTGAACAAGCCCGCAATGGCGTGGTACACGCTTATCCGAACACGTGGTAAACGCTTATTCGGAAAGAAATAATGAACATGGTACTTAGCGTTGATGAACAGAGCTTAATCGGCAATGACGACGATTACTCTGGATCCTCGTGCTTCCTTCGTGGACTCGTCCTTCTCTGGAGATACGCATCTAATTTCTCTTTCTCTTGGCGGCGGGAAGTCTTTCTCTCTTATGGCTGCCGGAATGCTGACTATCTCTCTCTTTCTCTGTGTGCTACACACGTCTTTGACATGCACGCAGAATTTGATACGATCGTGAGCTTTGTTAGAACGATATATCAATGCAACCACACGAGTGCACCACAAAATTCAGGGAATAATTAAACGTGCTTTCCGTTTCACGGACCTCGATCGAATGACGCAGATCGCCGCTCTACGCAAGGCGCGCACGGACCGGTATATACAATAGACGATCGGCAACGCTCCCTCGCCGCGGTCGCAGCAACCGCCGCGTCTCGATATACCATAACGATATATTTTCGATTTTACTAGCCGGTCGATATCCTAGAGAGCGCGCTTAATTTGAACAGAAGGTATATTATTTTTATTGTTTTTCTTCCAAGATAAAATTTAAATATTTTTAAGTATAATTTTAAATATTTTTAAATATAATTTTAAATAATTTTCAAGCATAATTATTAAAAAATTATTTTTTATTTTTTAAATTCGACCAAAGTGACTATAAAATTTTGTTAGATCTTACACAACGTTTCGACCATAGATTTTGGTCCTTTTCAAGTGTTATAAGCTTCTAATTTTTTTTACATAGCAATAGATCTTGTCGGTTGTGATTTAGTCGTATTGTATATGTCACATATATTCGAACTTAGTCATATTATAGACATGATTTGACACATACATGACATGAGTTGACGCTTTTTTAGGTCGGTGTATTAAAAATTTTATGATGTTATGTAAAAGAAATTAAAAGCTTATAACACTTGAGAAGGACCAAAATCTATGGTCGAAACGTTGTGTTAGATCTAACAAAATTTTATAGTCACTTTGGTCAAATTTAAAAAAATAAAAAATTGTATTAATTCTACACTGACAATCTACTTCTATATACCATAATTATTATAAAATAGTTTTTGAAGTATAAAATTAGATTAAAAGTATTCAAGTTTACGATTCAAAAATTTTAATTTTTTACATTTTAATTATTTAATACAACGTTGGCAATTTTATATTATAATACTTAAGATTTATTTTCAATTACAATATTATATTTAGACATGATTAATTAATTTTAAATAAAAAATAAATATATACGTATACATCGGTAATATATGTTCTTTTTTAATCACATAGATACGTGCAACAGACAATCCATTATTTGAAATGGCAAATGACATTTTGGCTAAGGGTATTAGAGCCCACACATACAAACTTCGAGTACAAGTTTTAAAGCCTATTTTTTTAAACGAAGACCCAATAATGGAATTGTGTGTGCAAATTAATTGCGAAACTAATGTTGGTTATTTGGCTGGTTTACTTTTTCAAAATACACCAAGTTTCGAAGAGGAATCAATTTGCGACATGGGATGTCCACCACAAAAAAAAATTACCAATAGCACAAATTGATTCAAAAATTATACTCGAAGATAATTTTTATAATGTTATAAATGAACACATTATATTATTGGGAGAAAAAAAATGTTATCGAAAGAATTGTCCAGGTCTTGAAACAACATCACTTCACAAAATAGGTAAATAAAACTATGTTATTATTTTAAAAGTTAAGAATTAAGTACTTAAGAGTTAAATAAAGCCTTTTATCGAAACTAATGTATGTAGTTTATTGCATATCCCCATAGGGTTTACAAGGCGTTTTGTTTTTACGAGGAACGTACCCAAACCTTCTTACAAATTCACACTTCAAAATCCACAAAAACAAACTCAAAATCAAAGTCAAAAAACATAATTAAAATCCAAATCAAACATCAAAATCAAAATCAACTCAAACATAATCAAAAACAAACTATAAAGTGACATTTAAAAAACTGCTCCTCGTGTTCCTCTTCGTCTTCCTTCCCCTCCGCTCTTGTCCGGCCCCATCCTTGGCCCTCCTCCCCCCAACTCGTCCTATCCTCAATTGGCCCAGTCCCTCTTCCCTCCAATCTCCTCATCCTCTTCCGACTCCATTACAATTTCTCCTCCATATCTTTGGAGATTATATCCTCCTCCGATATCCCTTATCTTTGCTTCACTCTCCCTTCCATTTTTCTCCTCTCTCTCCTCTCTCTCTCTCTATCTCTCCTTTCCACCGACTTATCCTCATCTATCTTCACTCCTACCCTATTTCCCGCCTTTCTCCTCGCCTCTATCACCCGCCATTTCTCCTCTTCGTCTTTAAGCTTCACCAAAAGCGTTAGCCACGCTCCTTCTCTGCCCCACCACAAAAACCTCCCTCACCGTCACCCTTATCTTTAGTCCCTCCGTAAAAACCTCCCTCACTTTCTCCCAGTGCGAACCCTTGTCTCCCCATACCTCCTTTTCCACCCTTAAGGATTACATTCCTTTTCCTTAGCTCCTCCTCGTTTCTCTCTCCCACCCCCGCCCACCATTTCTCTTCACCCCCACACTCTCCTCAGAATCCTCCCTCTTCCTTTTTCCTCCATTTTGCTCCATTCTCTCCACTTTCTCTCCATTCTCCTTACTTTCTCCTCAAGCTCCTCTATCCTCTCCTCCTTCTTTTTATCCGCCTCTTTCTTCTCCTTCGCCATCTTCCTTACCTTCTCCTCCAACTCCTCTATCCTCTCCTCCTTCCTTCTCTCCTCCTCTTTCTTTTTCTTCGCCACCTTCTTTAATTTCTCCTCCATAATTCTTCCCACCGCCTCCGCTATTATTCTCCCTCCTCTTCCATCCTGGGTGATCTAAAACACAATTTATTGCTCACCCTCATTTTATTCCACTTTCCTCCTCCTTTCTTTTCCCTCCTCCTCCCTACTCTCCCTCTCTTTATTCCCCTCTTCCTTCTTCTAACTCCTCCGACTCCCCTTTTCCCCTCCTTCTTTCCCCTTCTAGCTTCCATCATCCATACCTCACCTTCCCCCATCCTCATTTAACACCCATCCCACCGCTTCCTGCCAGCTACCGTTCCCTGATTCCCATCTCCTACATTTCTCCCACACATGCTCCCATGATTCCTCCCTATGCTCACATAACCTACATTTCTTCTTCTCTTCTGTTTCCCAGTATCTGCTCTCTCTCATCTCATTTCCTAATCTATATCTCACCACCCTGTTCCATCTACTCTCTCCCCATCCCTTCTTCAAATATCCCGGTATAACCCTCTCCTTTTACTAGCCTGTACCATTTATTATACTCTGCTTCCCTCGATCCTTTCCCATCTCTCTCTCCTTTCGTACTTCCTTGTCTCCCTCCGAACAATTTGTGAAACCATTCGTCCCCATCTTCTCTCAGCCTTTCCAGGTCCTTCAATTCAACTCCTCTTTCTTAAAGAACTTTCCTCTTTCTCTCTCCCAGCTTGAACTAGCTTTCCCTTCTTTCTCCTTTCCCTTCAGCTCCTCCCAACATTGCCTTGCCAATTCACTTCCTCTACCCTCCTCCAATTTTCTCTCAAATCTTCCATGCCCTCATCCCTGCCCTCCCTCTCAACTTATTCCTTTGCGTCTCTTCCCTAACGAGATACTACGGCGTTCTCCCATCCACTCCCAATACCCATCTGGTATACCTTTCTTCCAACCTTTCCATTCCTTCCCTTTCTTTCCATCCCCATATTTCCGCTCCATAACCCATCACCGTCCACACCAGTCTATCAAACAGCCATAATCTTTTCCCCCAGTCTCTCCCAAATCTCCTCTTCCCTATCCCCCAGATCTTCCCCATCACTGCCGCCGCCTTCTTGATCCTTTCCCTTACCTGTGCTTCCTGTCTCCATTCCTCTGGAAACATGTATCCTAAATACCGAAATTTCTTCACCTCTCCCTAATTCTTTCCTTCCCATCTCCATCTTCTCTTACTAGTCCCTTCCTCCTCCTTTTCCTAAATCTTATTATTTTTGTTTTCCCCACGTTCTAATTCCAACCTTCTTCCTGCTTAAGTACCCTTCCAATCCTTTCCAACATGCTCCTCATTTGGTCCTCGTCCTCCGCCATTAAGCACTACATCATCCGCATAGGCCAGTGTATACACCCTCTTACCTCCTAACATCACTCCTCCCCATTTAACTCTGCCCATTTCTTGTTCCATATTCGCCAATAACACGTTAAACAGCAGCGGGCTCAATGGGCACCCCTGCCTTACCCCTCTTCCGTTCAGAACTCTTTTCCCATTCCGTCTCCTACCCTTACCCTGTTTCTCGTCTCCTTTAGAATCTCCTCCGTTCTCCTCACCAGCCCTTCCCTTACTCCCCTTTCTCTCATTGATTTTATTAGGACTCCTCTATCCACCGAATCAAAAGCCGCCTTAAGGTCCACAAAACATGCTACCAATTTTCCCCCTCTTTTTTCTAACCTTCTGTTCACCACATAGTTCAGCACGTAGATGTTATCAATTGTTCCCATCTCTCTTCTGAAGCCTGTCTGGTTCTGTGGTACTATTCCCTTCCCCTCTATCTCCTCTCTTAACCTCTCGGCCAGAATGGCTGTGTACACCTCATATAACGACGGCATTATTGTCACACCTCTGTACTCCTCCGCTCTTTTTCCTTCTCCTTTCTTTACGATTGGCGTAATTATTCCTTCCTTCCAATTTTCCGGCCATTATCCTCCTTTCCATATTCTATTAATATATTTCCATGTTTCCCAATATATTTCCCAATTCTCCAGCTCCTTCCATCCATAACTATGTCAGCCAAGATCTGCGTGAGTAGCACGGTACCGAGGAGATCCTCATATCGCTTTGATGTCACGGCTTTATTCACTAACATCCCGAAGGAGTTGGTATGCGAGGGGGATGAGGAAGCGGTGGCACCACATTTCTCAAAATACCAAACTTAATTTGACACAGTTTCTCCACGCTATCGAGTTAATTTTGCAATCCACCAGTTTCGGTTTTGATGGTCAATTTATGAATAGATATTTGGTAGCCCCATGGGATCTCCTCTCTCACCGATCTTAGGCTGACATAGTTATGGATGATTTGGAGACATCACTGTATTAGCCTTCTGGATTTTGAGATTCGGGTTTTCCTTCGGTATGTAGACGATATTTTTTACAATCAAATAATGTGCATTTACATATTTATCCAATACTTTACTTGCAGATAAATAACTTCGACAAAGGATAAATTACGTTGGGACACAGGATGGATTTACATTGGTTCATCACAAGAAATTCTGATATACGTGAGTGTATAAGATATCTACTTAATTGTTACGCCGATTGCACGATGTGTTTCTTTATACGCCGCAAGAGTATAAGTGACTTCCCCCGATAGGAAAAGATTTATAAGATGATATGACGAAATCTGAATGCTGCAATTATATGTCACGATATTAATTTGCAACAATATTAGTAGAAATTGAGACCTTTGTGCAAATATTGTGCAAATATTGGTTCTTCATAACGCTGCTGTCTTGCTGAAATACTATTTATAAATAAATTGTGCAAATATTGATATAAAATATTGATAAATATTTGCACAATTTATTTATAAATAGTATTTCAGCAAGACAACAGCGTTATGAAGAACCATCTTAGCGCAATAATTGTCCAATTGAATAATAACATTTGCGTAATTTTCCTATCGGGGATCCTTCAACGGATGGCTTTCGCTTTGTTCACTATGCGCAGCATTCATTCAGCATTCACTTTCCTCATTCACACACGCACGCACGCACGCACGCACGCACGCACGCACGCACGCACGCACGCACGCACATTGTTTTTAAAAACAAATTCTCGATATTCCTTTATTTCTTCTGATGTGGCGTCTGAAACGATCGTGACGGCGTAGAGAAGCGCATCGTATAATAAGAAAACATATATATATAATCAAAAGTAAAATTAATTGAAGAACAAAATGCCTGGTCCCATAAGCCAATTTAAGAGAGGACAGATAATAGCGTTGAGGGATAGTGGCATGGGTCCGACAGACATATCAGCTCATTTGAATATAAGTGTAAGTATTGCTCGAGCTAAAAATAAATCACCGAAAGAATGTTGTTTAGACACTTTCATGCCTAAAGTCATCGCTTCAAAAATTGCAAACAAGCGTGCGCGTATCTTTCTTTGTAATTAAAAAATATATAAAATAAAAGAAATGTATACAGAGTTCGTTCTGAATGCATACATAGTCTTCAGGAACATGCGCAAAATTACAGGAACGTTCAGTTCGTCGTATAGTGAGAAGATACGACACATTGGGAGACATGTCAACCCCTCCCCGATACCTGGACGACCGAGAGGAACAAATGCTGAGGAAGACCAGGGAATATTGAACGTTATTCAGCAATCTGGCTTCCATTCGTCGCGACAAGTCCGACTAAATGTCGATCTAACGTGCTCAGATCGTACTGTGCGGCGCCGTATGCACAATGCCGGTTATCATCACCGAATTCCCGCACAAAGAGAAGTTTTCTCTCAGCGGCACAAGGATCAACGGCTGGCTTTCGCAAGGGAACACTTGGAATGGGAGGAAGAATGGATGTATACCATCTTCTCAGATGAGAAGGTATTTTCGACTGACGAGTCTGGTAGAGTGACATTGTGGAGAACGAGAGGAACGAGGTATGCGGAGGAAAATGTTCGTTTTCGCGCACGAAGTGGACGCATCACATTAAGTTTTTGGGGATGTATGACTTCGCAAGGCCCTGGGCCGCTTGTTCGCACAACACCACACATGAACGGCGAAGAATACATCCACATATTATCTGATGTAATGATGCCATACGTCGCGGAGACTTTTCCTGGCAGACCGTACGTGAATTTCGTTCAAGACAATTCAGGAGTGCATCGAGCGAGAATTGTCCAGGATTGGCTGGCTGAACAACCCAACCTCAGGACGTTGAACTTGTCCAGCCAAATCCCCTGATTTGAATGTTATCGAAGGTATTGGGGCATTATGTTGTTGTGACGCGGAAGCCGAGTCAACCTAATTACGACACGATGCTGTCAGCGCATGCAATAAGGCTATTGCCAAAGACACCTGCGGTGGCATTCCGGGAATCACCTGATGGCCAGCGCAAGGCAATATTACTAAATACATCTGAGGTGGCATTCCGGGCTTCACCCGATTGCCACACTGACCTAATCCAGATGCAAAAGCGCTGACAGCTGAGTCGGCAACGCGGCACGATAAGAAGCCCGCCCTTCGGAGAAGCGGCGGGCAGTCTAACATCCGAGCGCGAACCGCGAAAGTCCGTACCGAGCAGTGTAACTGAATGTAACCGCGAACGCCCGCAAGTCAGGGCAGTGTAATAAAGGAAGATAATTATGTTCGACAAATACACGTTTTATTAAATACACGCTGCAGTTCAGTGAATGTCTTCCTCCCTCATCCGACGGAACCGAGAACCCTGTGCCTATCCTTCCAACCCGAGGTTACGGCACAACAAATTGGTGGCAGCGGTGGTCCTGTCAACCGAGCGGAAGGAAACATCCTGTCAAATCACGCCTGCGAACGGGAACGGATCGTTAAACGGCGGTAATAACCCGGAGAGGAAAAGCCAGCCAGATCCCGAGTAAGTGAAGCAACGGTAGCAGCCGCCGAGTGTTATCAGTGACACCGGAGACGGCCCCGACCTACCGCACAGACTCGCCAGCCCAAGCAGCAAAGCAGCGTAGCAGCGTGGCACGGAGAACGAGGCAGCAAAGCGGAACACCGGAGCAGCGACGCAGGGACGCCGCGAGCAGCGAAGCAGCGCCGCAGAGACGCAGCAAAGCAGAGACAACGCAGAAGCAGCGGAGCGGCCCTGTCAGGCGTCAAGCAACAGCAAGCGGTCACGATGCGTCATACGGCGGTACTGTAAGTCAGCAAAATTTGTAAGCCGACACAGGCACGCGCCGAGACGAATACAATATATACATGCAAGCGTCCCCGCGATAGCGAGCGCCGAAAGAACATTTCGCGATTACAGGCAACACAACCGCGATAGCGAGCGCCGAAAAATCATTTCGCGATTGCAGGATAGAAAGGGTGTAAGAGTCGATAAATGTCAAACGACGAAATTACACCATCCCGCCCCGTGCTAAACGCGTCATTTTTACATAGTGAGCCAGCGCTGCATGCAATTGCAGAGAGTCCGCGAAGCCCCGTACATGTAACATTAGACCGCGTGCGACGGAATCTAGACGCGCAACTATCAGACGACGATTCACCGGTGCTCGAGTTACACCCCAACGTCGTCATAGAACGCGAATTCGAATTTTTAGACGCAAGTTTAACGCGCGAAAATAATAACGGTGACGGCAGACTGACCCCGACACAAGCAAACGCAGATTCAGACAGTGACTGGGACACTGGCACCGACGACTATAGCAGTAGTCTCGATTCGCAAAACGAAGGGCCCGAAGAGGACACAATGAGCCAGCAACGAGCTCCCCCGGCCCTCACGCCCCGCGAAGAGATAACGCGCGCACAAATTCATGCGGAAATAGAGCGACTTAGGCCCCCGGCTAACGAGCGACCGGACGACATCGATCAAAACCGAGCCCATGAGCCGGCGCGAGCAAGTCCAGGAGCGCAGGGCGCCGTGCTTACCGACATGTTAAATATGATGCGCGACATGCAAGATCGTCTGAACCGTGCAGAGGCCGCAGAGTTTGAGCGCTCTGTCGAAATCTTTCGCGTCATGCGCGACATGCAGGATCGCATGAGCCGGATAGAAGGCACAAATTTCGATCGCCCCGACGACATAGGTCGTCGCGGACGCAGTCAAGGCCCACTTGACGTAACCTACGGACGAACGTTGGGAGACGTAAGAAACCAACACGATCCCATAAATACGTATATTAAACTAAAAGAAGCCCGCGATATGATTCCGGAAATCGACGGAACGTCGCGTAATCAGGTGCAAAAATTCCTAAACGCCAGTACCTATGCGATGAATGAAATTAATCCCGCAGAAGAAAAATCCTTATTAAAG
This sequence comes from Temnothorax ravouxi, assembly GCA_030770255.1. Classification (NCBI taxonomy): domain Eukaryota; kingdom Metazoa; phylum Arthropoda; class Insecta; order Hymenoptera; family Formicidae; genus Temnothorax; species Temnothorax ravouxi. The sequence continues at coordinate 33,295 of JASTWP010002409.1, forward strand.
GCGATACTTTGCACGAAACTGACAGGCAAAGCCATGTACGATTTCCAAACGAGAGATATACATTCCTTCGCTCAACTGAAGCAGGAAATAGAAATGTGCTATCTAGCAAAACGAAGCACCACGCACATTCAGAAAGAATTTAATATGCTCCGGCAAAAGCCAAGCGAAAGCGCGAGAGAATACGGACTCCGTGTAGATAAGTTGTCAATGGAACTATATCAATCAATGATCGAAGGTCGTGAACATTCTGCAGAACAGAGAAAAGCGATATTAGATACAATGCAGGAGCTAGCACTAGAAAATTTCCAGCTAGGGCTCCGAGATGACATTCAAACGATTGTGCGATCACGAAATTACGCTAATCTAACAGCAGCAATTCTGGGCGCCACGTCAGAGGAGAAATTGAAGGGTCCTCCTCAACGTTCGACCTATAATAACGACCGAAACAAAGACGGTCAAGAGCAATCTCGACAAGCTCGAAACGCGAACGTGCAATGCCACAAATGCGGAAAGACCGGCCACTACGGGCGAGATTGCCGTACGAGCCGGCAAACAAACAAATTCGCGCTGCCGAGAGCGGACAAGCCCGGTGGCATAAACACAATCGAGTGCACCTATTGCAAGAAAGCAGGGCACAAGAGAGACGAATGCTGGTCGTTAAACGGGAGACCGAAACCCGAGCGACCGCGCCGATCAAAACCGGAAAGCGCCAAGAAAGCACCGGTAAGCACAATAAGAAAGACAAAAGCAAGCGAATCTAGCGAGGACGCAACCTCCGACAGCGGGAGCGAGGAGGAAGAGAAGCCGAGGAAAAGTAAGGCACGCGCCGCGGAGACATATCGAGTGTCTCAGATAACGCAGAAGCATAAGATAGGCCCGCTAGACATGATAACTCTGCCCATACAGGAAGCAGAAAGAGGTGAAATGAATCTCTTACTAGATTCCGGAGCAACATTGACATTAATAAAAGTCGGCAACCTGAAAGGAGAAACGATGGTGCGAGAGGAAAAATTAGCACTGATCGGCGTAACGGGACACCAAATACACACGCTAGGAAAAATAAAAGCGACGGTGGATCTCGGTAAAAAGAAAATACGCCACACAATGTATGTAGTAAAGGATGATTTTCCGATCGAATACGAGGGAATATTAGGCAACGATTTCCTGACGAAACATAAAGCCGATATTTCTAACACCTCAAAGCAGATGAAAATAGGTAAAGCCATTTTCAAGCTACGACCGTATCGAAAGGTAACATTACCCCCCTGCAGTGAGACCATCGTACAGGCCGTAACCGATCATAATCGAGTAGGCATAGTGAAAAGCGGTGAACCTGCTCCCGGAGTCTTTATCGGGCATTGCCTCGTAAAGCCAGTCGAATTTACTTGCCCGGTCAGCATATTGAATGTGACGGACAAGCCGGTGGAGATCCTCACTCCACATGTAACATTAGAAGACCTGCCGGCGGACGACGCCGCGAGCATACTCACGTTACAGGCGAATGATGAACACGAGAATGTTACAGAGCGGCAAAAGAAATTGCGCGAACAAATACAGCTCGATCACCTAAACACGGAAGAGCGTGAGGAAGTTGAAAAAATCTGTGACGAATTCCATGACGTCTTCCACTTAGACGGAGACAAATTAAGCGCGACTACAGCCATAGAGCACGAGATACATACTCGTCCCGATAGCGCGCCAGTAAACGTAAAACCGTATCGGTTACCTGAGAAGCACAAGGCTGAAGTGAGAAAACAAATACAGAAAATGTTGGACGACGGAATAATTCGTCCGAGCACAAGCCAATGGAACGCGCCGATAATAGTTGTCGCCAAGAAACCTGACGCGTCCGGCAGAATCAAATATCGCGTAGTGATCGATTTTAGAAAAATGAACGATCTCACCATGGGAGAATCCTTCCCCATGCCAAATATCACGGATATCCTTGATCAACTGGGAAATGCGAAATATTTTACTGTATTAGATCTAGCCTCGGGATATCACCAAATCCCGTTGCATGAAAAGCATAAACAGAAAACGGCATTCTCTACTCCAGACGGACACTTCGAGCACAACCGAATGCCCTTCGGTCTAAAAAATGCACCAGCAGCATTTCAGCGCCTAATGTATGCGGTATTAGCCGGAATATTAGGACTCAAATGCTTTGTATATATCGATGACATCGTTATATACGGAGCATCGCTGACAGAGCACCTCAAGCGATTAATCGCAGTACTGCTCAGACTCCGAAAACATAATCTTAAGCTGCAACCGAGCAAGTGTGCATTCCTACGAAAAGAGGTAATATATCTCGGGCATGTGATTTCCGAGGGAGGAATATCCCCGGATCCGTCGAAATTGCAAGCGGTAAAAGAATTTCCGACCCCGAAAAAAGTAAAAGGCATACAATCTTTCATCGGTCTAGCCGGATATTACCGAAAATTTATAGAAAATTTTTCAAAAATAGCCAAGCCCCTAACCAAGCTCACGAAGAAAGGAGAAAAGTTTACTTGGTCAATCGAACAGCAGAACGCGTTCGACATATTAAAAGAGAAATTAACGACAGCACCGGTGTTGAATTACCCGGACTTCAGCAAAGAGTTCGTGGTAACTACCGACGCGTCGGATTACGCCATCGGAGCCGTGCTCTCACAAGGGACAGTAGGCCAAGATCGACCGATAGCGTACGCCAGCCGAGTATTATGCAAGGCTGAGCAGAATTATAACACTACAGAGAAAGAGCTATTAGCCATCGTATGGGCGGTAAAACACTTTCGCCCCTACTTATACGGCGTTAGATTTAAAATCATAACCGATCATAAGCCGTTGATCTGGCTATTCAATGTAAACGATCCCGGCTCCAGACTAATAAGATGGAGGCTCAAGTTAGAAGAATACGACTACGAGATCGTACATAAAGCGGGAAAGAGCAATGTGAATGCCGACGCATTGAGTCGAAACCCGATAGCCGAAACATCAGCAATAAATGTAGCACACTCAGGTGTAGCACAGGAGGACAATGACTCCCCGAGGGAGTACTCGGAGGAGGAAAAGAGACAAATACTATACGAATATCATGACTCGCCTACGGGAGGGCACCAGGGAGTCACGCGAACACTAAACCGCATCCGATTACAGCATAACTGGCGTGGAATTACGACGGATGTAGAAGACTACATAAATAAATGCGAGTATTGCCAAAAGAACAAATTAAGTAGAAAAACGAAGATGCCAATGGTCATCACAGATACGCCCGAGCGACCATTCGAAAAATGCGCACTCGACATAGTAGGTCCGCTAACAGTAACAAACAATGGAAATAAATACCTCCTCACGTTTCAAGATAACCTTACGAAGTTTAGTAAGGCGGTACCAATAGAAAATCAGGAGGCAAACACAGTAGCAAAAGCGTTCGTGACAAAGGTAGTATTGGAACATGGAATTCCGGAGAAAATCCTCACGGATCAAGGAACAAATTTTACTAGTGAGATATTCAAAAACATGTGCAAGTTGCTAAAAATCGAAAAGATACAGACAACCGCATATCATCCCGAGAGTAACGGAGCGCTGGAGAGATCGCATCGTACTCTAGCCGAATATCTCAGACACTACATAAACGGGGATCAAACGGATTGGGACGAGTGGATTCCCTACGCGATGTTCACATACAATACGACGCCTCACACGACGACAGGTCTGACACCGTTCGAGCTTGTCTACGGACACCGAGCGAACCTACCGACAGCCCTAGCAAGGCCTCCGAAACTAACGTACTCATACGAAGACTACGCAAAAGAATTGCGAGAACGAATACGCGCCACGAATCAAGTCGCGAGAGAGCATACAAAAGAAGGGAAAAAGAAATCAAAGCAACAATTCGACAAAAAATGTAATAAAGAAACATTTAAGGTAGGAGATAAGGTATTGCTCTACGACGAAACGGTACGACGTGGAAGATCAAAGAAACTGGAATCACAATGGATAGGGCCATATGTGATCATGGAAAAGCACAGCGACGTGAATTTTACAATCAGAATAAAGCGCAAGACGATACGCGTACATGCAAATCGGCTAAAAGCGTTTATAGAAGAATAAAAAGCCCACGCAAAACAAAAACATTAATATTAAGCATTAGAAATAAGTAAAACAAAAAAAGATAATAGTGGCGACTTACGGAGATGCTACTCCCGGCGAGGACGAATCAGGACCACGTCCCTTTGTCCTGTGGCGGTGTGAAATGTCACCCGCAACGGGAGGATAATAACGGTACCTCGAGGACGGGCCACCTCCTCGTAGGAGGGCGGGGGCAACTCACGTGCCTCGCGTTCGGGAGCAGCCGCGGCCTGCTCAGCTCCCAACCAATACACGCGTTGACACGCGTCACACGTGGAGGGCGCGAAATGTTGCGAACAACGAAAGCACCGCATAGTTACAGGAAGAATTCAACAACACGCTAACTAAAATTACTGGCCGAACGGTAGCAAGCAACTGACGTGAGATCGCGTTGGGAAAAGCAGAAGAGCAACCCGATGCGGACAAACGTCAGCAAAAAAAAAAAAAAAAAAAAATTAACCAACTCCACCAAGGAGCACTGACCTCTGACCAAGGAAAGAATAGACATTATTAGGAAAACGAAACTCACCATTAATTAGGGTATACTATAACCCTGGCCGGTCAACAGCCGAAAACGCAGCTCGGCCAGCAGCAGAAACAGGACCATGGTGTCCGGCAACCGATCCTGGCCAGGCGCTGGCAAAAAGTCGTGCCCACCGGCACGAAAACGCAGGAAAGGGCTAGTGGCGTCCCAAAAGTCAGACAAATCGGGCACCACTAATACAGGAGGGGTAACCTCCTCCCCCTCATCGACACCGCGCAGCTCCTCCGGGGTCACAACACCCCGAGCAGGCACAGAATGCTCCAGAGGAGTCATAATTAGCACGGAACTGTTAGAGAAGCAGGCTCGGACTAAGGCAACTCGCTAAATTATTAAAGCCAACAGCCATAATCAGCAAAAATTTACGATAAAAATAACACCAAGATTAAGAGAGTATCCCTGTTACAGGATACCACTCATCATATTTCACCTAACGGGAGAAATGTCACCCGAACCGATGCCGCCGTACGAGGTGACATCATTTAGCAACGAACCAGGAATCTATTTCGAAAGAATAGGACACCTACAGCAGACTAAGGCAACGTGGAAATTAGCGATACGCATAGACGTAACCGCATTGAACATCAGACTACAACAGCTCCAAAGATACCTAGGGCACACCGAAGAACTGTGCAATTACGCCACTGGAGACATCAAAAATACATGCCAGATCGCTCTCAGTACCATCAAAAGAGAAAACGACAGAACGATACGCGCCCTAGATCACTTGCAAACAATCTACAAGTCACCCGTAATTAAACGAGGTCTAATCGACGCCATCGGCCAAATAAGTAAAACCTTGTTCGGCACCATGGACGCCGAGGATGCAAAAATAATAAACGAACAAATACAACTACTGAATAATCAACAACAAACGTTACAGCACTCAGCGAAGAACCAGCTGAAAATAATCAACTCTACAATAGGCCACATGGAAAGACTAGAACAAACGCTTTCATACAACGAAAATTTACTAGCCAACGTCACAAGGAAACTGCAAGATCAATTCATACACCGAGAGGAAATAGACGAACAACTACTACTGATAAACGCTATTCTGGCAGACCTCACGACAGACATAGACGATATTACAGACTATTTAACGTACACAAAAAATAACATCCTACTTACACGTGTACTCCCAATAGAAAACATAATCCTAGAATTAAAAGAAGCGACCTCACATCTAACCGGAGGACTAAATTTCCCATTCAAAATACAAACAGAAAATTGGAATATTATCCAAAAACACGTAAGCGTAAGCGCATACTACGACAATTCGAACGTATACACCATCCTCGCGTTTCCAATAATAGCGTATCCGGTATACGAAATAATAAAAATCACACCTGTACCAATACACAACGAACATAATGTATTTACCCTTCTAGAACCCTCGCTCACACTGGTAGGAATAAGCCGAGAAAATCATAATTATATAATATTAAAAGAAAGCGAATTAAATAAATGTACGCGAGAAACTACTAAATTTATATGCGATCAAATTTTTCCCGTGTATTTTGTAACTGCGAATGCACCAAGCGAGGTGCAGCTTTATGTAAAGGCGCCGAGATTCACAGAAAACCGGAAACAACGCCACATTATTTCTAATGTAACATTCTGGATAACATTAACAGAACCACAAACATGGTTGTACTCCACTCCAAAAGTATCGGAAATTATAATACAATGCAATGAGTTACCGGAAAATAAAATTAAAATCGAAAAAACTGGAAAAATAACATTACGCGACAATTGTAAACTAACTACACCCGACATGATTTTAGAAACAAAAAACCGAGTTTATACTAAATATATACAAATGTATTTACCGGAATTCAACATGACTGATACCATGCAAAAAGGTATAACGATAGACAACAAAGTAGATTCCGAAAAAGAAATAAAACTAGAACCACTGATCAAAGACCCATCGGAATTAATAAAGTTAAGTTTAAGTCTAGGTGAAATTAAAAAGGAAATAGAAAATAACCAACCCAGCGTGTTCGCAAATAAGCATATCATATATCCAGTAAGCTCCGCGACCATAATGGTAATCGTAGTAAGCATCATTGTAATCATTTATGTACTAAGAAAAAAAAGGGAATCATTAAAAATTTAAAGAGGGAAAACATAATATACATATTAGTAAATAAGAAACTTAGGTTGTAACCTCTCGAGAAAAAGAAAAACACAAACAAATAAACAACGAAAAACTTCGTGAACCTCAGTTTTTCTTTTTCCACGGGGGGAGGGATGTTGTGACGCGGAAGCCGAGTCAACCTAATTACGACACGATGCTGTCAGCGCATGCAATAAGGCTATTGCCAAAGACACCTGCGGTGGCATTCCGGGAATCACCTGATGGCCAGCGCAAGGCAATATTACTAAATACATCTGAGGTGGCATTCCGGGCTTCACCCGATTGCCACACTGACCTAATCCAGATGCAAAAGCGCTGACAGCTGAGTCGGCAACGCGGCACGATAAAAAGCCCGCCCTTCGGAGAAGCGGCGGGCAGTCTAACATCCGAGCGCGAACCGCGAAAGTCCGTACCGAGCAGTGTAACTGAATGTAACCGCGAACGCCCGCAAGTCAGGGCAGTGTAAATAAAGGAAGATAATTATGTTCGACAAATACACGTTTTATTAAATACACGCTGCAGTTCAGTGAATGTCTTCCTCCCTCATCCGACGGAACCGAAGAACCCTGTGCCTATCCTTCCAACCCGAGGTTACGGCACAACAAATACTACCACTTTCTTTTTTTTTTTTTCGAGGTAACAACATATACACTACTATGCGTGTACTTGGCGCCTTTTTTACCTTTTTTTAAAGAAATAATATATACAATACGCGCGTGCGTGCGCGCGTGCGTGCAAATTTGGTTGAAGAGTTGTTGAAAAATTTTAAAAAGTTAGGTTGTTTGATGAATCTCAAATTATACTTTCTACATTCTCATCTTAACTACTTTCCTGAAAACCTTGGAGACTACAGTGAAGAACAAGGAGAACAATTCCCTCAAGATATACATGAAATGGAAAATCGATATCAAGGAGGATGGGATATCAACATGATGACAGATTACTGTTGGACACTAAAGAGAGAAACGAATCAGAATGGGAAGAAAAGAAAGAGAAACCCACTGCATAGGTCATTCGAAGAGAAAAGTGTTCGCTACAAAAGAAGAACAGTATAAGAAAAACATCAAAGTAAACCTGATTCTGTGCAATTTGTTCTGAAGTAATTCATATCCATGACATTTTTTTTCTGGATTTTTTACTATTCACGATTTTCAGTTTTTTTTTATTTGTGATTTTGCCACATTTTTTAGTAATGGAGCTTAACAGACTTTAGATTCGGAATCAGCGCATTAAAATACAAAAGAAATACACTTGATCCGGGTCAGAAAAATTTTTTCCGAATTTTCTCGCACTCGTTAACGTAATTTTTGGCAATTTTTAGCTATTTTTTGCGATTTACTCGAAATTTTGAGGGTGTTTGGGCTAAACGGACTTCAGATTCGGATTCAGCGCGTCAAAATACATAAAGATAGGTGGGTCTGGTCAAAAGTACAGACCACTTTTATTTTTTTGTGTGCCTGTGTTATTATTGCGTAAAGCAAAATTATCAATAAGTACTACAAACTTATTTTTAAGTAAAACACAATTGTTTCCAATGTTTGTACTCAATTTAAAGTTTTGGAATGTACAATTCTTATATTCTTTTTCGAAGTCATTTGACGGTAAAGGTCCTTCATTATGCTCTGTGCTGAACAATATTTCGTTTTTGATTGTATCACATGTTGATAGTGTGCCGCGCCTGGGATCGAGGATCGAGACCGGCACAGGGTTCTTGAGATCCGCCGGATAGGAGGATGAGAGGACACTTATTGGATTTTGCAGTCGAGTTGAATAACCAAATAACTTTATTATCACACTCGTTGACTTTCGCTACCCTGACTTGCGGGTTACAATAGCTTAATTATACGTCGACTCGCGGTACGCGCTCTGGTCTTAGACTGCCCGCCGTTCCTTGGAAGGGCGGGCGTTTTTATCGCCTCCGTGTTGCTGACTTAGCAGTCAGCGCTTTTGATTTTAGGATCGGAGACCTAGCGATCGGAATGTCCATATATGGGCATAACCGCGGCTCGTGCTGGCCTTCGTGTCCGCGGTCCTCGTCGCTAGGGTCGAGTTTCTTACCGGCGACGGCTCGTAGTTGCTAGGTGCACTAATTAATATATAATACGTTGTGCGCTCACAACATCCCTCCCCCCGTGGAAAAAGAAAAACTGAGGTTTACGAAGTTTTTCGTTATTTATTTGTTTGTGTTTTTCTTTTTCTTGAGAGGTTACAATCTACGTTTCTTATTTGTTAATATGTATATTACGGTTTCCCTCTATTCTTTAATAATTCCCTTTTTTCTTTATTACATAAATGATTACAATGATGCTTACTACGACTACTATTATGGTCGCGGAACTTACAGGATATACAATATTCTTATTTGCAAAAACGCTGGATTGGTTCCTGGCTAATCTTGTAAAGCTGAAGTAAATAAATTCTATCTAATAATAAATAATCTTTAATTTGCATACTGGATTCGAAATCGGAAATTGTATCCCACTTCCTTTCTCCAACGTTGAGCGATCGCCGGTTTTTATCTTCAATACTTCGTTGATATTGCATCACCCACAACCTATTAGTATAATTTATCCAAGTAACTCTGCAAATATTGGACAAATCTGTTATTGCACATTATTCCAATAGATAATCGTATACATATTTTCTTTAATGCCCGATAAAAATATATATATATATATATATATATATATATATATATATATATATATATATATATATATAATTTAATTAAATATATCAAATACGTCCATACATGTTTTTGTCTCTTCTATAATATATATTACAGAAAAAAAAATAAAAAGAAGTATCTAAAAATGATTAAAAAGATCGCATTACATTTTTTATAATATGTAAAGTTTAAGGTAATGAGAAAAAAATTGCCCATATATAATCATATATGTATAAATGTAACAGTTGTTATATATAATTAACATAAAAAAACATATAAATATATATAATTATATATATTTATATGTTTTTGTTTTTATGTATTTTTATATAAAAAATTTTTACCGCGTGGATATATTCCTATACTTATCGTCCTCTTAATCGTATATATTCTTCCACAATTTGTGAACGCAGGCTGGCTTTGTTATTTTGTCGTATTTATGTGATGTTTCACTCTGACACGTTTGGCTCTAGAATACCGTGA